>BMAW01023587.1:375531-512405 GCA_019974015.1 Nephila pilipes | reverse complement strand
GTATATATATATATATATATATATATATGTATATATATGTATATATATATATATGTATATATATGTATGTAACTCTTTTCTTAATATATGTCTTCTCTTCTTCTTTCTTTCATATATATGTATATATGTATATATATATATATATATATATATATATATATATATATATATATCTCATTCAATGTGTAATAATAGCCAATAATAATGTAACAATATGGCAATGTAATATGTATCAACAATAATAATAATAATAATAAATAATATCCTCAATAGCTTCAATAATAACCAACAATAATAACCAGCCAATGTGTGGTAACGTAGCCAGCAATGGCGTGTGTGTGTGTGTGTATCAACAATAGCCAATAATGGCCAATGGCCAATGGCAGCAATGGCCAATGTAATGTGTGTGTGATGACAGCATATTATTGTGTGTGTGTCCAATAATAATGATGTGTGTGTGTGTAATGTGTCAACCCTTCAATGACGTGTGTGTCAGCAATGACGGCGGCAACAATAATGTGTGTGTGTGTGTGTCAATGCAGCAATGACCAGTATCAACATGACGTGTGTGTGTGTATAATAATAATGTGTGTGTGTGTGTGTGTGTGTGTATGTTGGCAATACAATAACAATAATATGTATGCAGCTGTGTGTGTGTAGCAATAACCCTTCAGCCAATATTAGCCAATGACCAATGACTATTATGTCGTATTATTCAATGACTGTGTCAGCCAGTGTGTCAATAATGGCCAATGACGGCCAATAATGGCATACATGTGACAGCCAGCCAATAGCTGTATACATCCTTCAACCAGTAATGATGACCAATACAGTAATGTAATAATCAGCGCTAACCAATGACCAGTAATGTGTGGCCAATGTAGCCAACTGATGATGACCAGCCAGTAATAATAGTAACAATAATGTATGTGTCTCAACAGCTGTAATAACAACCAATGAAAATATTAGTGTGTGTGTGTATGGCCAACCAATATGTGTAATAACCAATAATGTGTAATAACGTAGTAACAATCATGGCAATAATGTAATAAGCCTTCAGTAACAACATGACAATGGCTGTGTGTAACAATGTGTGTGTGTGGCAGCTCAACCAGCCAATAAATGGCCAATAATATGTGTGTATTAGCCAATAATGACTGTGTCCAGCAGCCAACCAACCAATGGCCATGTGTGTGTGTGTAACAATATCATAACAACCAGCATAATAGTAATAATAAATAACATGTGTGTAATAACATGTAATATGGCAATGTGTCAATAGTAATCAACAATGGCATGTGTAATATTAATATTAATAATTATATATATATAACAAAGAAAGATAATGTACCACTTAACTGTTATTTTATATAAGTATCATAATCAGTAAAGCTCATTGTGTAGGGATGTCAAAAATCCACATTGTGATATCGAGCTGCAAATGAGTTTATTAAGGAGTATGTTCTCCTCTCAAAGCCACACAAGTCGCACAGTGTGGCTGTATACAACATAGATAGGAGTCGTTTGATAAGTCTCTGTAGCAGTCAATCCCACTCCTGCAAAAGGCAATTTTTTGTTCCGAGATGTTTCTTGAAGGGGGATGGCGAGATGCAATTGCTCTCCCGAAAACGTCCCAGACATACTGTAGAGGGTTAAGGTCAGGAGATCTGGCTAGCTAATCCGTGCGGCGAATATCCCCACTTTCCAGAACGAGCGTTGTCGTCCATTAACAGGGACCCAGAACCAACTGCACCCTTGTAAAGACGGACATAGAGCTCTGAGATCTTTCTTTATCTCATAACAGTCAGTATGCCTTTGTCAAACATATGCAGGAGTGTGCGGTAGTTCAACATAATGCCTGCCAGATTACATAATCATGACACTTCTACCACCGTAATGATCATTTTCTTGATGAGGGAGCGATTGTGACCTGCACCAGGCTCTCTCCAAATACAGGTCCGCCGAGAATAAGAGTTCAGGCAGAATCTCGAATCAACTATAAAAAGCACGATGCTAGGCGCATGTTGTCTGCATCATGCTAAACGAGCTCTATTGTGTGCTGCAGTGAGCAGGGAGTGAACAACTGGTCTTCTGGCATACAGCTCTCTCTCATGAGGCCTTTGGACAATTGTTGACCATGAAACTCGGGTTCCAGTGGCAACACACAGCTCACATGAGAGCTGTGAAGCTGTAGCAGACCTGTGTCACCGCGCTGAAAATATCAAATAACGATCCTTATTCGTCGTTTAGGATCTTCGTTGATCTTGAACATGACTTTTCGATATGGATCTAGTGTTCTGAAATTGTTTCCACAAATTTCAGGCGACACTGGGGGTTACATCTTGCTCTGTAGCCACCTGCATTTACGGTTGGCCTGCCTCCAATCTACCGACAATTCTCCACCTCATTCCGTTATCTATAAATTCGTAGCTACTCTTTTTAACTGATACCTTATAAAGCTTACCCAACTATTCCGAGAAACACGGTGAATCTCGTAGAGAAGTATGAACACACAAATAGCGGGCAACCCTTCATGCCCTTATATCCTCTCCACAGTTAAAGCTTCGCAAACATGAATGTGTACCCTTACGTATTCGACTCTGAATATTAGTATAGTTTTTCGAAGGCATAATTGGTACCTTTGGCCTGCAAATTATTCCTACTTTTAGTAAAAATTGGCATAATTTACAAATTCTCTGAATTTGAGTATATATAATTCGAGTATATATGTTACAGTATGCACATGGTCACTTATGTAATAAATTTCTGACCCTAATCATAATTATATGGATTATAATATCGGTAAACATGTTAATCAGTAAATTACGCTTAGTAGCCGCCTCAAATTGTTACCATTGTACATAATTTGGTAAATTATATACATAAGTATAATATACTTTTTTTTTATTTATTAGGAGGAAGTAAGGAACTTCAAGAGATCTTGGTATATTGTATAAAAGAGCAACGAAATATTTATTCAGATATTTTGCAACATCTTTTCGACATTCATCTTATAAAGTGGATAGCTGAGGATTATGGAATTTTTAATGGAACATATAAAACTACGATCGAAAATAAAATCTTAAAATTGATTGAAAGCATGCATGTGTTTAATAAAAACAATGAGCATACGACCATCAGCCGGGTTGGAAAAAAAATAATAATAAATGTTGCTGAATCAGAAAATTCAGAAATTCCATCGACATCTTCAATTCTGTTATACATGAAAGAGAAATTAACTTTTATTGATAAAAAAAAAATAGAAGTACAACAGAATTATTCAAACCTAACACACAAAAGAATATTTATAAAGTCGTTTAAAAATAATTGAAAGACGAAAATATAAGGGAGAAATATATTCAAATAGTGTAAACGATTCTTTGATAATTATTAAACCAGCGTGTGTAAAATCTAAGAAAGCTTTTAATAAGGCGAGATTATTTTGTATAAAAATTAAATCAATTAGGGAAACAAAATGTTCCTCAATTATGTTTCTAAAGGGCTTATTTTTTGAAATACGTTGACAAATGGATCACGTATTTACATTCATCGTCAAGTTCTAAGTTTCAACTTAGAAGATATAGCCAGATTGAAATAAAATTTTATCACCAGCAACAAGAAATGCTTAAATACTGAGAGTGGGTGTGATAAAATTTATTAGTCAAAATACAAAATCATTGCAATTCTCAATAGGATATTGGGCCGCCATTATTTCTGACGTATTCCGGCACATGTCGTCATATAGAATCGAAGAAGCTCTTATCGGTGTCTTGACTCGATTCATCCAATGCAGATTGAACTTTGGCTTGTAAATCTTGCAAATTTTGTGGTATCTATAGAGTCTTAACAGAATGATCAATAGCGTCTCATAAGTTTTATATGGATGGCAGGTCTGGTCATGTTGCTGACCGCAGCATAGTGCCTATGGCTGCGAGGCAAGCTCTTGAGATGGTAGCCGTATGAGCACGAGCGCTTTCTTGTTGAAATAAAAGGCTCTGATGGGCTTTCCAATAGGAATGGCAATCTTTGTGGGGAAGGCGAAGGACCTCTGTAACGTATCTTTGTAAACTCTCTCTCTCTAAATCGTATTCTTTTAAAAATCTTTGTCAAAGTAACTCTGCTGAAGACCAACGGTTATCAGACATCGCACGAAATCGCACCCTATACCATTACACCCTATAATCTAGATGTATGACGAAAAATAACAAATCATTAATCGTGGCTCTGACAACATTGCCTCCTTTCACAGTTGTGGATATCATCCTCATCAAAACAAAAGCGAGCCTTTACACTAAAGATGACTCGCTTCCATTCCGCAAGGCTTCTTGCTGCTCTTTCATGGCACCATTGCAGTCTCTGATGATGGTGCTGTGGTATCAGGGACAGTCTCCATTCAAGCAATCCTAAAGAATGCAGCATTCTGCTGATGGTACTAGCACTTACAGGATATTGCAGAGAGGGCTCAACTGTTCACATAATGCCCGAAATGTGTCAGTTGGTGTACTTCGCACTTGAGGGAATATTCTTTGATCTTCCCTGAATGTAGTCCATGTTGCTCTCCTTGAACCTACTTGTCATGAACGATAACTCCCTAGTGCCCCATTCCACCAACACCCTGAAACTGTTTCATCTGCGCGGCTAACATGAGACACAATCTGACGGAATGGCCATTCACCTTCATGCAGTCCTTATCAAAGACGTTCAACTGTTCAAATGGTTATTGTTTTCTTCTCAAAGGCATTCTAAGCTACAAAATGATAAATTAAACCCAAACACACTGGTTAGAATCAAAATTATGCGCTTTGGAAGAACCTTTAAAAGTTTCCTTAGTGGCGCGGTAAATTTGTTGACGTCATTAGAGCCGGCGCGGCTGATACATTAATTATTTGCATATCTAACAGAGACGAACCAATTTCTTAATTTGTAATTACTTACCTTGATTTCTTCTGGAAGCAACTTTTATGGTGATCAATGTAATAACATATTTTGTAATTGATTTTTCATTATGAAAAATTATTCTTGCATAGATATTTTATTTATAATTCGTTATAAAAATTCAGAATTTGATTTATATCATTTAGGTTAAGAATACAATTTATTTTCATATACTTTTCTCACAGTGTACAAGAATCAAATAAAATATCTTATTACACTGGTGCTCAAAACTAAGAGAATTTGCATATATTGTCGAATTTTAGGAAAAGAATCGAAATAAATGTAAAAATACTGCTTCAAAACAAAGATGCAACTCTTATTCGTCTAATACGCAAGCGTATATGTGGGGGAAGAGGAACTAGTCAAAAATATCAGGATTTTATGGGCAAAGCGCCAAAAATTCGTGATTTCATCTTCTGCACATTTCGCCAAATTTCATGGTGTGTTTTTGCAGCAATCGCTTGAATTAAAATTCAAACAGTAAAACTGAGTAACCATCAACGTTTAGATGATGGATTGAGGTGGCGAATTGTGGGTAGGCTAGAAGCTTGTCGTACTTTCATATAGAGAGAACCAGGGACCCTCTAACTTCCCTCTAATGTCCAAGAAATCGACCATTACCACAGTGGAGGCTTGATGGTCTGGGCAGGCATCATGTTGGATGGCCGCACACACCTCCATGTCTTTGAAAGAGGTACGGTGACTGCTGATAGGTATAGGGATGAGGATGAGGCTTTGAAGCCTTATGCTCGCATTTATCAGGGTTGCGGTTGGTCATGATTTCCTTTTAATGTATGACAACGCGAGGCCACATAGAGCTCTTCTGGTCGACGAATTTTTGGAAAGTGAGGATATTCGCCGGATGGATTGGTCAGCCGGGTCTCCAGACTTGAATCCTACAGAGCATGCCTGGGACGCACTGGGGAGGGCAATTCCAATTCGCAACCCCCCTCCGAGAACCATCCAAGACATGAAAACAGAGTTGCTGATTTCATGTCTTGGATGGTTCTCGGAGAGATCAATTGCCACAGGAACTTATAAACTCCCTTATTTCCAGCATAAAATCCCGTTGCGAGGGCTGTATATTTGTAAGAGGAGACCATACCCCTTCTTATCCATTTTTTAGTTCTTTTCTGCAACAGCTGTTTCATACCTTGCGACTCCAATGAGTGTTACGCACGATCATGCGTGTTTATTGCAATTGTTGAATGGTTATTTTTTTGTATTATATCAACCTTATGTACAAACCAAATTTCATTAAAATCTGTAAAGTAGTTCTAGAGGTAATCAACCAAATCGGAAAATTTTCTTAATTTTGACCAGTGTATTATTAACTTTTATTTTATATTCATAGTTTAAAGAATTCTCGGTAATTTATCAGTATGCCGATTTTGTTTGAAACTTTTACCGAATTACCGAAAAAAAAGAAATATCAGTACATTTGTAAACACTATATAACAATACTTTAAGCGAACTCTTGTATTGCTGTAGCATATGTGTTCGTGTAAAAGAACACGATTTGTTATTTCAGAAATAAATCATATATGAAACTCAGACTTTTGCAATTTTTTTAAAATAAGTAAGAGAAATAAATAATAAAAACTATACATACAAACTTATGAAATAAAATTTTAAAAATTTTAAAGAAAAAAAAATAGAAACCACACTGTTTTTTTTTTGTGTGTGACACGAAAACATTGACTCATTTATAACTATTCAGTCGCCTCATTATATTATTTTTCTTGAATTGTCAATGTCTGGGAAGAAACAAGATAATTTCAATATTCTTTTCCTATACAGTGACTATGTTATAAAAAGAAAAAAAAAATTCTCGTACTCTGTTTTCTAGTTAGTGTCAAATGATTGTGTTACGCAACGCAAGAATATTATTATAATTTTGCATTGTTCATTAATGCACAATGCAAAGTAATAACTTTATTAACTTAAAAAAAAAAAAACTTCTAACAATATACTTGATACCATGGATACGATGTATTTTTTTACAATTATTCATATAATTATAGTAAATTAATACTCAATGGATACTAATATGAATTCAAGGTTTCCGCGAAAGATCCCAATCAACTTTTCATGGTAAAAAAAATTAACTTATTTTAAAATTTTGCTATTTAGTTTCACAATATTGAGAGAAAAAATTAATGATGGATAAATAGTTTTTATTTTCCCAAACGATTGAAAGAAAAAATATGGAAAAAAGTTTTAAAAAGAAAAATATTCATGATAATAGCTCGGCCATGCGTGAGAAGAACATAAGAGTAGAAAAATAAATTTTAGATGTCACACACAACCCTAGATTTAAACTTATGCCCTCTCAGCTGCAAAATAAAAGAAGTTATATACTTCTCTAATACACATATATATTTTTATGTACTATAAAAGAACATTTAAAACAACATATAGATGGGATTTTCTCAACAATATTTCAAGGCCAACAAGAAAATTACTGAAATAATGAGCATAACTGAAGAATGAATTCTTTTCAATTTAACTAGACATAAAATGTTCAAAAAGTACAACATGCAAAGTAAAACTTTAAGAAAGAAATATTCTTACTAAACTTAAATTTACTAAATTTTTAGGGAAATATATCAGATAATGGTAATCAGATTCAAGTTTATCTCTCTCCCTTTTTTACCAACAACAACAGGGAAAAAAAGCAAATTTTCTTCAATATTTGATTTAAATTGTAAAACGTGATAGTAAAAAAAAATATTAATAATAATGTTTTTTGAAAACTTAATTTTTAGTTTTTCCGTTGAAAATACTACCAAGATAGTTATTGGATAAAATGGTTTTTTTTTTTTTAAAAAAAAAAAAAGATGTATCAATATTGCCTAGAATATGTTTTTAAGCATTTCATTGACACTGAAATTCGGAACTAATTCAAAAGAAAAGTAAGATTTTTCAATATCAGTTCATAAAATTAACATTGGTTAAAATCTCTTCTAAAAATGTGTTGGACTGAAAGGATTCATAGAATCACAAGGATTCCCTTAAAGGTGTATACCTTAAATAGAAATTTTAAAAGACTTATAAAAAAATTGTATACTCTTACATCACTCATTATAAACTTTGATCCCAGATCATAACAAGAAGTTCAGTACATAGCATTTAAACAACAATAATAAAAGCTAATAGAATCAAAAATCTTAAGAACTGCTCCAGAACAGGAAAAAAAATCTACTGTCTTATTTACTCAATTATCACCTGGTCCTTTTTTGGCAATTAAAAAAAATTAATTTTTCTGATACTTTTCTATAATCTAAAATATTACTTTTAAGTTTTCTTTGCAATTTTAAAATTTTACTTATGTTTTAATTCTTGTCACTGCAAATTTCAGTTGATTATTTAAATTATTTGTTCATATAACTGAATTGTTATTTTACATTATATATATATATATATATATATATATATATATATATATATATATATACTGCTGGCCATTAAATTTGTAGCACCAGGAAGGAATGATATGAAAACGTCAAAATTACATGAAAGGAAGAAGAGGTTAGGATATGCAAATGATTAGTATTTCAGCGCATTCAGAATACGAAGGAGGGAGAAACAACATCTGAAGCACTGAATAAAAGAAAAGTTGTGAAGTGGATTTCTCATTCGGAAAGCGCTTAGTGAGGTTGGAGTTTGCTCAGAGTATTGTGTTATGCCTCGAATAAGAAGAAATGTTTACCAGCAAGTGTTGGGATTCTATAAAGTCAGTATGGATTATCCATCCGACGTCGCACTGGTCGATTTCCAACCACTGTCATGTGAATATGGAATCAATGGGATGCTGAGGGTCATACTGAACTACATGCAGGATCTCCACGCCCTCCCATGACTAACGCCCGAGAGGAGAGACATATTGTGAGGGCCAATCCTGCAAAACCGTACAACCACATCACGGACCATTAGTAAGAAAATGAGCATGATTGCAGCACGTCCAGTATCCACTCGTTCGGTGTGACGACGTTTGCAACAGCGGGGAGTGTCAGTACGGTGACCATTACTTCGGCTTCCTTTGACAATGTAGCATAGAGAGAGATGGCGACTCTGGTGCGCCGAACGACAAAGCTAGATACAGCAGTGGCACAATGTCGACTTTTCAGACAAGTACGGTTCTGCGTGCAATATTCTGACGGCCGTATATGTGTCTGGAGGGCTCCAAGGAGACCGCTCGTCGCCTGAATGCATTCGATATTAGCATAGGGACCCTGCACCTGTTGTGATGGTTCGGACAGCCATTGGGTACACGACACGCACATCTCTAGTTTGGATCGATGGTAATTTGAAAGCAGATAGGTACATTTCTGACATCTTACGTCCAGTGGCTGTGCCCTATCTTCGAGGCCTGCCAAACGCCATCTTCCAACAAGATAATGCAAGACCACATGTTGCCCGTTGTATTCTGACTTTCCTCGATACACCAAGTAATCGATTGTTGCCCTGACTTACATGGTCTCCAGATCTGTCACCCATTGAAAACATCTGGTTATGGGTTGCTGAGAGGCTGGCACTCTACCCCTCTCCAGCTGATACGGTTGATGAAGTGTGGCATAGATTTGAAGCAGTCTTGGAGGAATTGTCTGTTTCTGTCATCCAAGCCCTGTTCGACTCCATGCCTAACCTGGTAAGGACCGTTTTAGCTACAAGGGATGGCAGTAGTTTCTACTAATTTCGCACCGCTGTGAACTCCCAAACTGCTTGTAAATTTAATCATTTTGCCATCATGCCATACTGCTTAAGTACAATAAATATCTTTTTTGTATTTGCTTTCCTTCATGGTGGGGCAAATTTTAATGGTCAGCAGTGTATATATAACCCTTATGTATCCCACATTATATGCAATCAAGGACTCTATGCTTTTTTGCTGATCATTTCCTTCAGTAAGATGTATGATCACCATTTGATACCTGATGTACACACAGCAGTAATATACCAACTATCTGACCTCTGCAGCTTGGCCAGCTGAACTCATTCTATACCGAGGAGTAGAGGAAGTTGAACTTTTTACATAATCACACACGCATAAACATTACTAGAAGAATATTGTAGAATATAGTTTGATCTTTCCTGTTTTTGTTGCTACCTCATGTTGGATTAGGCCTAATAACGTGTTAATTACTATGAGTTGGAAGTTTTTGTTTTCGTGGAAATTACATTAATTGTAGACAGTCACTAAATTCCACTCAGTATTTTCTTGCCATTTATTATGTTTCGCATTAGTTTCATTACAAATTAATTTTATGTGAATTTATTGACCATACCAAATATACTCACCAATGATGACCTTCAAAAACTATCAGAACAAGGAATTCATGTAAAATTGGATAAACTCTACATGAATTGATTCTACATTTTGAAAATACTTTGATGATTTGTTTCTGAAAACGACAAATCTAGAGCACTTGCTACAGATTTCCTTAGTAAAAATTTTATTACAATAATTTGAAATAGAGAACATCAAATTGTAGCAAATGATCCAGATTTTGAAAGGAATGCAAAAACTTCTGCTACCTACATTTGTCAACAAATGACACTACACGACTCGCATCGCAAATAAATAAATAAATAAAAATCAAGAATTTCATAACAGTCAGAACCTTTATTGCAAAACAAAACTCAACATTTCTAAGTGTATGTTTATGTGTTATGTTTATGTTCTGTATGAGTTATATTATATGAGTGTTGGATACATTAAAGGCTTCTTTTAATTCCTTGTTCTCATTTCCCTATTCTCTATGCGTTAAAATGATATCGCTTAACGCTGCTTGATTCAACGTTGTCTGGAAACACACTCTCTAAACACTAAACGAAGTAGTACTGATTTTAGTTTGATTGACATTACATAAAAATCGCATAATGTATCACTGGTAACGAATCCAGTACAAATTAAAAGTCACAAGAAAACTACAAAATAGTTTCTTGTTAAAGATTCTTATAAACAGTTGAGTTTATTCTCAATTCTTTTAATTTCGAAGCTATAATGCATAAAGGCTTTTAGGCCTAGAAGTATTTTAACGCGCAGGGGAACCATCGCTCCTCATGACCAATGGAGGTTAGTTTTCGTCCAAAACTAACCTCGAAAAAGCAATCATCACCACTGGACTATTTCTTAATCAACCAGGATATCGTGGCTTTCAGACAATGATGAAGTTTCCCCAGAACGAGGTGTCCAACCCTTTAGCTTCCCTATGCCTCATTGAAAGACGAGTTGTTTTGGATCACACTTGAAATACACTAACATCAACGATAGCTGATAAACCAAAAAAAAAAGTGTAGTATAGTTAACATAACAGGTCAATTGAAAAGTCCCCGACCTGACACATAGATGGCGCTACAAGAATTAAATCCATATGTTTTTTAGTTAGCCCTAACCCTCAAACAATGCGTGTATAAATTTGACAGCTGTCAGAACATTAGTTTGTGAATTATAGCATTTTGAGTGAAGCAACTTTTGTTATTGTGAAAAAAAATGGATAAAAAGGAATTTCGCGTGTTGATAAAATATTGCTTTTTGAAGGGAAAAAATACAGTTGAAGCAAAAACTTGGCTTGATGCCGAGTTTCCGGACACTGCCCGTGGAAAATCAACCATCAAGGATTGGTATGCTAAGTTTAGACGTGGTGAAATGAGCACCGAAGACGGTGGACGCCCAAAAGAGGTTGTTACCGACGAAAACATTAAAAAAATCCACAAAATGATTTTGAATGACCATAAATTGAAATTGAATGAAATAGCAGACACTCTAAAGATATCAACTGAACGTGTACATATCATTCACGAATATTTGGGTATGAGAAAGCTCTGTGCAAAGTGGGTGCCGCGCGAGCTCACTTTTGACCAAAAACAACGACGAGTTGATGATTCGGAGCAGTGTTTGAAGATGATCAAGCATAATAAACCCGAGTTTTTGCGTCGATATGTGACAATGGATGAAACATGGCTCCAAAGCGTGGGAAAACGCAACAGTCGGCTGGCAAGGTTATGGCGTCTGTATTTTGGGATGCGCATAGAATAATTTTCATCGACTACCTTGAAAAAGGAAGGACCATCAACAGCGACTATTACATAGCGTTATCGGACCGTTTGAAGGACGAAATCGCCGAAAAACGGCCGCATTTGAAGAAAAAGAAAGTGCTACTTCACCAAGACAATGCATCGTGTCACAAGTCAGTGAAAACGATGGCAAAAATCCATGAATTGGGCTTCGAATGGCTTCCTCATCCACCGTATTCTCCAGATCTGGCCCCCAGCGACTATTTCCTGTTCTCAGATCTCAAAAGAATGCTCGCTGGGAAGAAATTTTCGTCGAATAAAGAGGTGATCGCCGAAACTGAGGCCTATTTTGAAGCAAAGGACAAATCGTACTACAAAAATGGTATCGAAAAATTGGAGGGTCGCTATAATCAGTGTATCACCCTTGAAGGGCATTATGTTGAATAAAAAAAACTAATTTTGCCAAAAAAATGTGTTTTACTATAGTAGGCCGGGGACTTTTCAATTGACCTGTTACTTAAGTAATTCAAACGTAAATTCATGAAGATTTCTTACTATAAAAGTAAAAGAAAAAAATAACAAGTACAAAATTAGTGAGATTTCTGACATTACTTGTACACACTATTACTTCGATATTTGGTTCTATAAAAACAGGTGCAATTCTTAGTGTGACATTCAGGCTCTTTTTCTTTGAAAATAGCTTCTCATTAATGCAGATACATCTAAATAACGATAATATAAAGCAAGATCATAGAGGGAGAGACATTTTTCCAGAGAAGCTATATCTTAAAAAATCCATTAAAGAGACATGTGGTCAAATTTGTCTTCAAACTTGAATATTTGAGTATTGCTCCAAGCGTTCCAATTCAAAATCGGCAAGTAATACGTTGATAACAAGTGAAAATGGAGGCAAAGTGCTAATTTATTAAAAGATAAATCAGTTACTTAAGAGCCAACTCAGAGCCTAACGCCCTGGAACGTTCATGTCCCAAAGTCCAAATCACTGCCATGTGTGAATTCAGTGATGTCAAGCTACAGCTTATTGGAGGGTAGAGTGAAGATCTGTTGTATTCTAAGACGAGAGCCCTTTCTTTCATTGTGCCAGTGATGGTCGTATGTTGGTCAGAAGGATGCTCGTTGAGAGCTTGGAACTGTCTGCGACGGAGACACACTGAACCTGCAACAGGAGTTATGGTCTGGGGAGCGAATTCTAATAACAGCAGGAGCATTCTCGTCATTTTCTGAAACAGATTGACAACAAATTTGTACGTCAAACTGAGAACTGAACCGGTTGATCACTATTTCAGGGGGCATTTTCCAACAAGATATGAGAAAACATTCATCTCCATACTACTGATGTCCCCAACGAGGATTACAGAATGTCGACATGTTGCCGGGACCTACGATATTACCAGATCTTTCTCCGGTCGAGTGCGTATATAGAACGATTATAGAACGACAAATACCACGTCATCCACAACCAGCAAGGGCCATTACCGATTTGATTAACCAAATGCAACAGGCACGGAACTAATCGGCAAAATGACATACGGCACCTTTAAGTCGCAATGAATGTATATTTGTATGCTTGCGTTCAAAATCGTGGCTACTAAAATGGTTATTAATGTACCACAATTTCCAACTTGAAATGACTTTTCTAGCGCATACTTTAACATGTGGTCTTAAAACTTTTAACAAATAAATATGTTAACTAAACAAATGCTTTGTCAAAATTTCATTACTCTAAACTAATTTCTTCTTGGTGTTGGGATTTCATTTTCCACCAGAGTACTTCATCAATTTATCTGGCTTTAATCTTCAGAGATACTTCAGAAAAATCTCCTCTTTCATTAAGATACATTATATTTTGCACAAGATTCATATATTACTTAATTAACTTACTAAAAGATGTCCAAAAGTCACTAGACCATTTTTATTACTAATTCACATATGTTCCTTTACAAACCGAAAACACACATCTGGGAAATAAATTTCATTTAGTTTTGAAAATTACATCCTTTAAATAGCTACCATTTCGCTCTTCACACAGACACGCACAATTTTCACGGTTCTCATCGTTATAGTACTAAACACCGAAACTTATGAGCAGAATTTTACAAAATTTGGTTTTCTTTATTAACGTGCTTCTTCCAAGTGGAACATTAATAAACAATCGTAGTTTAGTTTTTTTTTTTTATTATTATTATTAACGTCGCACTAGAAGCAACACGAGGGCTATAGGTGACGGACCTCGCAATTTTTAACCTCGGTCAAGAGACGAGGACGACCCCACCAGCTCGTACCACCTCTCCTAACTTCCACTCCACACTAACGGGAAGACTTTGAGCCTCGACAGAAATAACGTGTATTCACCCCCGCTATATGGCGGGTCTTTAGTGGCCTCAAGGCTCAAACTTACGACTCGACGACAACCACAGGTCACGAGCCCAATACCATGACCACTAGGCTGCCGCGGCCGTCTGGATTCTCGGTTACGAAATTTAAATTTAGGCTAATGTCAAGCTGAGAAATCCGACACACGAAGGGGGGAAAATCGGATTTCGTGCGGAAAAAACTCGTGTTTTAAAAGTTAATATTTAGTTAATTAATAAATAACATCATAATTTAGTTCCTCTAGAGCCATTAACATTGATACTAATTTTAACTCAATCAAAAGAATTGCAGAAATTACTATGGATCCCCTACCCATTTCTTCCAGCCTAGATCTCTAAATGGTCTAGCGACTTTTGGACCACCCTGTATTAACAAAATTTTCATTTATTTATACTATAAGGTTTGCAACCACATAATTAATTTTTATTATTCTCCAAAAAAAAGTATGATAGAATGACCCATTGAAACAAATTTGAAAATTGAAAGTTACCAGAGTGCCCGACGTACAACAGGTTACATGAAATTAATTTAAAAAGTAGGAAGCGAGAGCGCATATTTATTATGTCGAAAAATAAAACTGTTCACATGGATGGCAATTTTTAAAAATTAAATATCAATGTGCCCATTGCACACAGAGAGAAAAAAGTAAATACAATTATTTAAGGATGATTTTATGAATATCTCAATTTCAATGAAAACATGTTAACGAGTACATACAGTTACAGTATGAAAGTATAGTTATTTAAGAATGATTTTATAACATTAACACAACTAGAGTAGGACAAGCCAATTCTACAGAAACGTTTGATTATGTTTCGTCCAATAGCGCAGCTGAATAATGATTTTAATTATAATGAACTAATAACATAAAAGGAGTTATTTCACACAAACAAAAGGCACATCTTCAATCAATTTTTTTATCATGTAAATTAACAGATGGCGAAAATCGAGTCTTCTGCCTTCCTTTATGAGCAAAAATGCCTACAAAGTATGATGTACGAGTATGCTTTGTTTAGAGAATGGAAAGCACTTTGTTGAGATTTTTACTCACTAATGTGGATCGCCAATATATTTTTTTTTTTCATTCTGCTTAAAGATTTATTAATCCTTTCCTTAGAATGTAAGAGCCTGAAATATATTAAAGGAAAATATAAATAAATATGTCAAAGATTCAAAAATTCTTTATTACAATGCATCGTAAAAAACAATCACGGTCAAATGTGAATACATATTAAAAAATGGAATTAATAAAAAATGTATATAAAATTATACATTTGTGGGCCTTCGAAACACATTTTCAATACAAATACTCTTACTTTAAAAAAAAGGAAGGAATGTTCTGTAATCTACTTTTTTTTGACAGAAACAATAATTGTTACATTAATAACAATCAGGGCAAGCTTTTATGCCGCATGTATATAAAACATATTTCACACATACGTTTTGTAAATAATTTGCAACAGTAATTCTTTACACTAATTTTGTCTCATCAAACTAAAATATCATAAATCACTTTAAGTATAAATGGTCATAAAAATATCAAATTAAGTCATAAAGCTAATGTTGCAATTCATTCATTTTAACTTAAAATCGAGGTGAAAAAGTAGAATTTTAACATAGCATAAGATGAAAGACTACTTTTCCCGCTCCTTTTGTTTTAACATACTTTAGAATTTTGAAACATGTTTAGCTAAAATTGCAGAGAGGAGGATAATATTAAAACTAAATTTCTAGACTTGCAATATACTCGACTATAACAAATAATAATAATAATAATATAGATTTCTCTTTTAACAATTCATCAAATATTAATCAAATTAGGTAAATTACTGTAAAAAATCACAGTAGGCAAGGATATTTAAAAATTGCTATTTAACAATAACATGTATAACAACACCAACACAACATATTATACTGGGATGTAAACAGGCTTGTAACAAATAAGCATAGATTGTTCTTTAGCATATAGAATGCTTTAAATGAATGGTATAAATAAACGATATAGTATACAAACATATGTATAAAAACTAAACATATCTACTAAATTTATATTTATACATATATGGTTATTAATAACTCTTTCACAAGTTCCATAACTAATTACCAGATATTCCTTCATGAAAACATAGCATGAAAAACTCATAACAAGTAAAAAAACTAATATACACAAATAATATATGTTTTACAAAATATAAATAACAAAACTTTTGAATTATTGGTTGCAGACAGATTTTCAACTGTAAAAACAATTTTAATGAGGTTAGAAACGTTAACGAATTTTTGATTGCGTCTTACGATTTCGTAATTTTTTATTTAAAAAAAAAAGGTTTTATTACAACTCTCAATTTTAACAAGTTTTTTTTTCCAGCTCTCCAAACTTTCCAATAACATTAGTTCATGATTTCTAGAATCGTTCAAAAATACACACATTCAAAGATATTACCTCATAATTTTGCAAAGAATTTCTCAAACCATTATCAGAGGATCCATTAAAATCAATACTAAAAAATTATTGTAATATACCAAATATAAAATTAAAATTAAAAAAGAAAAAACAGATATCACATCATATATGTGAGAGTATTTTATTCTAGTAATTAAAGAGTCAAAGACTCAGAAATTGCTTTATGCTACATATATTTAATTTTCAACCACTCTATAAAATTTATAATTCCTTAAAAAATAATAAAATTTGATTTATATATTTAAAAAATCATTAAAAAAAAAACAAGAAGTATTGAGTTTCAAAAATTATTTTGTTTGGAAATATATCTTACAGAAATGTTATTCTTATTATCAGGATTAAAACTTATGTAATTATAAATTTCCAGGTACCAAGATTGAAAGGATCCCAATTTGAATAAAAACTTAGATCGTCTTCTTAAAATGGATAGAAAAAAATTACGTAACAATGGGCCTTTCTCACTCATAAACAGAGCAATTGAAAATAAATTATTAATATATAAGTATTAAAAGTAAAATTTTAAAAGATTAAAAAAATAATTTACAACAATTTTATTTTTATTAATTCATATAATTAAATTATACATATCAAGAGATTACATTAATTCAATCTTTGTACTATTATATGATACTGGCGTGAATATTTATATAGCTTATTATTCTAACAAGCAATTAGTTTGGACAAAATCTACAAGTAATTATCGGCACATTATTGAAAGTACAAACAAAAATAGAGCATTAAACATGTGTGCATAGTATTTAAATTCCTTTTAAGGAAAAATAATATACAATCATCAGAAAAAAAATAGGTCACTTTTAATAAATTTTACGGTTGTCATTGCAAATGGATAAAACTGATATTACTGTTCAATAACTGAAAGAAAACTAAATCATGTTTATGGATTAATAAATGAATTTCATGAGAGAGAGAGAAATTTAATTCCTAAAAACGAATTTTCCCATACCGGATGCCTGGGTTTTTCTTAAACTTATTTCTCATCATACAACAAATCCAAGTTTCAAATTTGGTAAAATTCTGCTCAAAAGTTTCTGAGCCTTGGGGATTTTATAAAAAAAAGAGCCCCTTAATGTTGAACGAGTGTTTCAAATTTGTGATGACATAAAATTTTCCACTCAATACTTTTCAAAAAAATATTTACTCAAATCAATAATTATTTTCCAAGTCTGTGAGTGAATGAATGCGTATTAATGTCGCACTGAGAAACAATACGAGGGTTATTGGCAACGGACCTCGTAATTTTGAACATCGGTCAAGTGACGAAAACGACACCCGAGTTGATACTTCCTATTTTCTAATCGAAAAAAAAATGAAAAAAGTAATAATGAAATAATACAATTCAATTTCTCCGGATAACTTTATTTAACAAACCATATTTTTTAGATAATTAGATTCCTCGGTAATAAAATGACTAAATCCAAAATTGTAAGAAATTAGCTCCAATAATTTAGGAAATATTAAAATTTGGAAATACGATCACAAAATCGGACTACGTTAATGAGTCATATATTACTTAATAAAGTTATGATCGATCTACTTATGACGGGACGTTCGAAAAGGGAGGAAAAAACATGAGAAATCGGTTTTATTTTCGAACAACCACAGCATTACTTTTAGAAAAGCCTTTTATTTCAATAAACATAAAATAAAAACTAATTAGCAGAAACTTGGTTAAAAAAATATTATGACAGAATTTCAAAAATGCTAAAACTTTGCGAATTAAAAGTTTGCAAAACGTAATCTAGTACAAAGCATGCCAACGATTTTCCCTGAATGTCTCCGGAACTAATAATAAGGTTTCCAAAAATATTTACAGCATAAGCCAGGGGTGGCCAAAGTTTTGTATACCATGCGCCAATTTTTTGACAGACTAGTTCAGATGTGCCATATAACTCGAACACATTTAATACCACCTTACAATTATGGTTAGGGGTTGGTAAATACAGATAAGGATAGAATTTGCTTCGTTTAGAGGAGGAAATGTAATCACTTAATAATGCAGTTGAATGAAGCACACATCTACAATAATCAGGAATTATCCCCTATACGAGAGGGTGTAGCTTCACGATGGTGCCACAGTTGCTAGAGTCTCGTTTGGTGAAAATCTGGACTCACGCAAAAACTCTGCTTCAAAAGTCGACACCACCATGGCTTACTCAGAACTTACTGAAGCACCCTTTGTAATCATCCAATGCGCCATATTTTGGCCACCTCTGGTATAAGCTATTTAGACCATTCCCTACTCAATTCTGTAAAAAAAAAAAATATGGGGGGGTAGTAATATAATGCATTTAAAACATTATGTTAATTAACCCATGATGATCATAATTTATGTTTTTTTTAAGCTATTACCAATAATATCTTTACTGAAGTGCGATAAAAATTACAAATTACTAAGGGTGTTTCTTTAAGACTATACAAAACAAATATTTCAGCTTGGATGAAATGTCTGCAACAAAAAAAAAAATTAACAAATATTAAACACCTACTCATAATTAGTAAGTTTATCACCATATTTCACAATGAATTTTATTAATGTATAAGAAATAATTATTTCTTAGTTTATAAATTCATACATAATATCAGTTAAAAAGCATTGCTACAGTTGACATTGTGTCTAAAACCAATACTTCAAGCTTTTACTGTCCATATTTTTTATAACACTCTATCTACAACATAATCAATTTTAGTGCGAAATTAAAATAACAGTTTGAAAAAGTTGGAATTTAATATTTGTCCATTAAATAAAATATTTAACAAAAAAAATCAACCAATTGGCTATAGTGACAAACATCTTATGCAAAGAAAAAACACAATACAAAAAAAAAGAGTATCCCAGGTGGGTCACAATCACATGTTGGTACAACCTAAAATACTTTATTGACTAGTAAAATAAATATGCGTTTGACCAATCATTAACACAAAAGTTCAAATTTTTTGACTATCTTAATTAAAATTTCAAATAACTTATACATAAAACTTTTGATTTTTCATATTTTTTATCAATTCAAAACGATTCGTTTACTTTTTATTGACTTAATTAAAGTTTTAAATAATTAATACATAATTTTTTTGATTTTTAAACACAAAAATAGTGTAGTACTTTTTACTTGATATTTGGCATCTGGTATACCTTTTAAAAAATTTCAATCGGCTAAGTTTTGATGTCATTTTATTTTTATAACATTTTTTCAATACACATAAATAGTATTGAAACCGTTCTCCATTCAAATTATTTAAAGTTCATGGAAAACGACACCAAAAAAAATATCAGGAATTAAGAATTTAATAAAATGACTTATAAAAGGCGAATTATATCTCGGTATTCTTTATTTTTCAAAAGGTCAGTGATATCAATTGTTTTTCACTATTTTTTTACAGAAAAGAAATACATGTGTTTCAAAGAAATTTCATAAAAAAAAAAATTGCCTTATGCTCAAACTCATTTAATAGTTCCCTAATTTTAGAGGAAATTTTGTTATAACTCATTCTGGTTGCGGTGATATACAGTACTCCCACTATAATCCACAGAAGCCAGTTCCACACCAATGGATAACTATTTTCACTCTTCTAAACAATGCAAGAGTTGAAAAGTCAACAACTCATACAAAATAAGAAATAAAAAATGCATCCATACAAAACAACTATAAAAAAAAATGAATGTATGTTAATTTTTTGGTAAAAAACACAAATTTAGTTAAATTAAAGAGAAATATAATTCTATTCCTTGGCAAATAAAATCAATCTGTCAGATTTTCAGGGAGTGAAAAAATCGAAGTAGATGATTAAAAAAAATGAAAGTCATTACTATAGTTTCTCTATACGTTTGGTTTGCAAAAATATAGTCAAAAATTTTTTTACAAAAAACCTGTCACTTAAGAAAAGTTACTTAACAAAAAACATCAAGATAGTTTTTAATAGAGAATTTAATGAATTGTAACCAATTCTATAAAAAAAAAAAAAAAAAAAAGAAAAAGAAGAACTTAATGGAGATATTTGGACTGCACACATATTCGAATTCATGAGAACTAAAAGCTTAAGAACTAACTGAAACTTTTTAATAAAGAAAAACTTTGCAGATCATAAATTTACAGAGAAAAAAATACTGCCACAATTAGGTATAAAAATCAATCATAACTCATTATGTAATGCAGTACAAGGAAAAATGACTAAAAATATCAAAAAATCTCATTAATTAATAACAAATATAAAGATATAATGAAACATAACACATATTACAAAATGCTTCCAGATAAGTTGAGGAATCTGAAATCATTAATTTAATGTTTTATTATAACATCATTATAAAGCATTGCTTTGCAATTCTTCTTAATAAAGCAGTATTCAGCTCATATACTCGGTATGTAAACTAATAGCGAAAATGAGAAAAATAAATGAATTTTTTCACAAATGATAAATTTTTCCAGAGTTTGAATAAGAAAATAGATCAAAACTTTCTTCAAATTATATCAGTATTAACTACGACTATTATATTAAAACTCATGAAATACTTTTTTAAGCAAAAAAAAAAAAAAAAAAAAACAATATCCTATAAAAATGATAATCAAAAAATTTTCTTAGTAAAAAAATAATAAATAAAACTGATAAAAGATGTAGCGGATAACGATATATATCTCAAATTGAAACATTATTTATTTAAACAGATAACAGTCCCTTCTAACCACATTATTGAAAAAAATATGAAATAAAACGAAACAATTAACAGCAAAATTACAGAGAAAATATTTCTAATGTTAAAATTATGCATATAATATCAAGCAACTCAGTTTCCATTTCTTCCCTGAGAATCATAACAAAAAATAAAGAATATTTACTTCATGACATTGAATTAATTATGATAAAGTATTTACTACTTTGATTTGTGAACAGTATAAACAATGAATATATTCTCTTTTACTATAATTTAGCCAATTTTGCATTCAGCTCAAAGATGGCAACTAAACTCCAGGGAAACATTTTTAAATACGAAATTAACAGAATTAATACTCTTGTCAACAAAAAAAATTGATTTTTGAAAATATTTTAAACTTGATAATTTATTAAAAAAAAAAAAACTTGTATCAAATAACTGAATTTCAAGTAAATTATACTGATATTTAATATTCTCACACAGTATAAGCTCACGTGAATATATTTATACATATGGATATTTTAAGCTTTAAACTCATACATAATAGTAACTTCCATCCAGAAGAATCTGCATCTGGATACATACTTCAAAATATGACCGAATTGTTTTACCATGTTAGAATTTATTATTTGAGAAATTAAGAAATATAAAACTAAAATTATGCCCGAATTATAAAAAAGCAATTTTAAATACATGTATTTCAACTCTGGAGAATCAGCAATTTTGATAGAATATCAATTACATACAGAAAAGAAACACAGTAAAACTTAAAGAACATGAGTACCAATCAATAATAAATTATAAGAGAAAATCAAATTATCTGTAAAAAATTAAATTGAAAATAGAGTCCAAAATATTATTTGTATAATACACCCAATACAGAAAAATAATTCAATACACTCCAAATAAATAAATATTAGATTTGAAAACTTAATATCAATAAATCAGAAACGAAATACGCTGCAGTAAATTCAGAATTAGAGAGCTGTAATTATCTTATAAAAGATCTTTCAAAATATACATTTAACAAAAAAAATTCATTTTAGTTTGTCTGATTCAAAATCCTACTTTTTCTATGTGATTTAATATGCATTAGACTTGTGGTTTTCAAAAAAAAAAAAATGAAAATTAGAAAACATTTTCAAAATTGTTGTAATAGAAAAATATATTCATCTTAATGTAAGTTTTTTTTTTTTTTTTTTTTTTCCATGTAAACATTTTTATGAAAGCATGAAAAAACTTAGTTTAAACTAACACACAATAAAAACAGGGTAAAGATTAGCTAGATTTCAAATTCTAAATAAATAACATAATTAATCTGCTTTGATATCATATCTCTAAAAATATTTTTTTATTTAAAAAAACAGTTCGCAGCATTTTTTGAAATATTGAATGAAATATGATTTTGAAATCATACATCAACTTCTATTGTAAAAATACAAGTAGTTTTTTAATTACTTTTCAAAAATCGCATTCACTAAACACTATTAATTTAAGTCATTAATACATCATTTAAAAACTCAAAGCGATTTATATTGCAATTATTCCTTCAGTTTCTAAAGCACCATATGTGCAAGTATAGGGACGGTTTTATAGGAAATATCACAATCAATCAGAGTTTATTTTCAATAACAAATTCATGAAAATAATAAACTTCAATAAAACAGAAAATCAATAAATATTGTCTATACAACTTTCATCACTTAAGCTTCTTTGAAAGATAAAAAATTGTAAAAAAAAGAATATACTTAATATTTTTAAAAAAGCACTTTACAATTTTTTTACTCATTATTTTAGGAGCATCAATGCAAAGAAAATTAATTGATTTATGATTTCATTGATTGCAATTCTAATAGTTTTTACAATTGTTGTTGTGTTGAATAATATTCTCTCTGTTCAGTTTTACTTTTTTAAACCAAGTGCAATCATAAAATGAAAAGGAGCAATTATTAAAACACGAATAACTTATATACATCACTTTTCACAAACACAAAATAAAACAACCAAAATGTAGAAAAGTTATGTAAATATTACATATTTAGACAGATATCCAAAAAATTTATACTTAATTCTTTAAATGTAAACATTTCAATAAACACTCTGAAAAATAATAGTTCCCTTAGCAATACAATGCATCAATCATAAAACACCCACATAAGGGAAACTTTCAAAAAAATACATTTCTTTTTGTGCATTTCAACTGAAAAATAAGACTTCGATATTTTAAAACACATGTACATAAGACATTTTCAAACGAATACAACAATTACTTTCCAAAATCAACTTGATGTGAGCATGTTTTAGTGGTTACAAGAGCTTTATATAAGAAACAACAGAAAACAAGCAGGCAGAAGTTTTAGTTCAGGTTAATATGCTAATAAATAAACATTTGATTTTTCTTTGAAACAGACAAATGAGTATTTAAATATACCTAGTATTTTGATATGCATCAATTATTTTGGAAACATATCTATGAAGAAATTATTTTAAAAAAAATTCATAAAAATAAAGATATAATTATAATTTTATTACAAGTGAGTAATTCACCAATTTTCTCCAATTTTTAAGTTATATTTTCATTTAGTTTTTTTCAATAAAGATAAGATATAAGGAAATGACAATGGCTGAACTTCTCTTTTAAAAATAAAGAAAATGTCAGAGAATTGCATCCATAATAGATTTCCCAAAAAATAATTTTTAGACTTAACAATATATGATTTTCACTGCATACAAAGTTCACTGAATATGAAACAACCTTATAATATTGTTGAGCAAAAATGAACTTTTCATCTTAAAAATCAATACAAGAAATTTATTCACCTAAAAAAAGGTAACCCTTATTCTAAGATGAATTACTAACAGGAAACTTATCAAAAAAGTTTATAACACTCATTCCTAACTATTATCCAGGAGAATCCACTCACTATTATTAATGATAATAATAATAACAATTATTAATGATAATAATAATAAAAAAAAAAACCACTAACACGATAAATATACTATAAGTAATTTGACTGATTTAAATATTTTAAAATTCAAAAACTAATTATACTCATAAATATAGGAGATTAAATAACTTAATGATACTCAAATTCTAATTTCACTAAACAATGTAATTCTTAAATCATCAAATATAATAAACAGAAAACAAACATTATTCTAAAACACAGCTTATTTCTAATTTATTCCAATTCAAAAGCAACTAAAATTATGAAAAATTATAAATTGCGATATATCAAGAACATCGTCAAAACGATGCTAGAAAGGTTTTGTAATTATAGCAAAAAAATTAAGCAAATTATAGCTAATGAAAAACATCTAATTAAAATTGTATCTGTAAGCTAAGGAAAAATTACGATTATAGGTTTTAGCTTAAATAAGTAAAAAAATGTTGCTTTAAATACAAAATTTGGTCACAGTTTAGAATATTAACCAAGGTTTCTGATTTATACTTGCTTGTAAGATAGTGAGTTTAAAAGCCTATCAATAATCAAAATCAAAGAAATATTGCTATTATTCATAATATTAAGATATGAGTTAGATATTAAAGGGTTGATATAGTTTTAGAAGCAAATTATGAGATAATGCCTCTCATTCTGCATAATTTTAAAATACATTTTACAAACACATTTTACAAAGATCAATCACGAGAAAATCTTTCGAAGCACAATTACAGAGAATGTTGAATCAACTATTCATTTATAGCTTTTCATTTAAACATTTTAAAACTACATTTCCATGTAATTTTATTGCTTATTTTTATTATTATTATTCTTTTGACATCATGAAAGCTCATGCTTTGTCACCTATCCATATGATACAATTTAAACTTGAATTCCTTTTGTACTCTTCAAAAAAAATTTTAATTACTTGCCTCAAAAATAATCATTCAAAAACATTACATTTTACAGTAGTAAAAATGTTAGAAACTGCACAAATAAAAAATCATGGATGGAAACAAGATACAGCATGTAATCAATGACTTTCATGGTAGAAAACAGGAATCTAAAAAGAGAAATAAAAGTAATAGAAAGATGAATAAACAGTAACAGAAACAACAGCAATAATAATAGAATACTATTCTTCATAAATCGAACTATAAAATCTCGTAATTCATCAGCAAATTAGGATAATACTATGTGTGTGTAATTCAAGTATTTTGTGAATTAGTTCTTTTTTGAGACAGTATCAAACAATTTAAATGTATAGAGTGTCCATAAATTATCTTTACATCTTTAGACTTTAATAATTTTAAAATGGTACAAGATAATAATGAACAGTTTTCAACATGTTACAAAATAATTCGGAAAGTTTTATTTACTAACTGAAACATGTCAATGTGTGCACCTCTAGTGGCATAGATAACCTCCAATTGGTATTCAATTTATCTCCATGTACACTCCAGCAATTTCATGGTGACATGTTCAAATGCATGCACATCATTAAACTCCTTACTATGGGAATTTGCAAAGGTTTAAATGTACAGAATCAAGTTATAGATCTACAGGACTTGAAGACACATATTCTTAATGCATTTGAAGTAAATGGAGAATATATGAAGCATACAGAGAAAGAAATTGAATACCGACTGGACATAGTCCATGGCATCAGGGGTGAACACATTGAAATGTATAAGTAGAGCTTTATGAGTTCCCTAGTCACATGTTAAAAACCGTTTGCTATTATCTTTAACCTATTTAAAGTTATTAAAATTTAAAGCTGTTAACATAAGTTATGGACACCCTATATTGTTATTAAGTAAACTTAATACAAATTTTAAAAAATTTCTTCGAAATTTCAGGAGGTAAACATTTTTATTTTTCACAAAACGAAAGAAAGATTCAAATTTCCAACAATGCAAAAGTAAGATTTGCGGAAATATTAAAATAACTGTCAATTACCATCATTATATGAATATACAGAAAGCTTTAAGAAAATACATTACATCAAGATTTTATGAACTGTGAAATGTGTGTAGTATGTATCAATTACAACAAGCTTGTTCTTTTTCAACTCTCACCATGGGAAAATTTAACACTACATAATAAACAATCTTTTTTTTTCATATTTTTTTAAAAAAAACAATTCTGATCAATACATATATGAACATCAAAAATATTTATGAGCATACGCAAAAAGACATTGCATGTGATTTACCAGATACATACAATCTATTTTAATTTTTGACTTGCAAATGCAAGTAAATCAATACATTTCCCTGAATAGATTTAGTGTAATATTTCAGTCAAATCATAACAATATAATCGGATCCCCACTCCATCACAAAGGGGATGAAAAAAAAACTTTGTTAGTAATTTAAATGCTGAAGTGGAAAGTCCATTGTGATGTAGAAGCTTTTTGTACATGCTCTTTTATTCCTAATAATGTTTCCACATTGTCTTTATTTAACAAATAATTGCATCAATTTTTTTTTATTAGTATAAGATATCTCCTTTTAACTTTCATGATATGACTGCTAGTTTCAAACGAATGAAATCAAGAAATATAACTTACACAAATCAATAACAAAGTTTAAGATGAAAAAATTCTTGAACCGCATATTTCTCCAGAAAATGCCACAATCGTTACTAATATCACTACCATGATTTACAAAATGGATTTTATCCCTAAATTAAAACGCAGTTGATTCTAATTTTAGTTTTAGTATAAAAAGGCCATGATAAAATCATAAGGTTTTGTTGCTTATGCAGTAAGATGACAAAAGAAATCCCAAATTTACTTGATGATGAGTAAATAAATTGATAAATAAATATTGTAATATACAGGTTGTATTTTAAATACACCAAACAAAGCTTCGAAAAGTTTTGATATTTATTTCCAAATATGCAAAATCATCACTTGTCAGGAATCATTTCAAGGTCATAAGCATCAACAAAGGAATACTAAAAAAAGACTACATGTATAAAATGATATATTGTCTTAACATCACTACTTCAATGTTTCTTATGCAAGTACAAATTTTATAGATACATGTTACAGAACTTTCACATAATAGTTTCAAACAATATTAAATTTGTGGTGCAATATATCGATTACCTCTAGCATATAGTATATATAAAAGCAAAGATTAATAGATAAGAAATCAAAATATGAATGTCAGTTAATACCCTATTTGGTGGGACAAAAATACTCAGATGCAACTGAAAACTGAATATTTTTTATTTTACGAAGGTTCCAAATGTATTTTTCAAGTATGGTTAAGTATGTCCATTATCGATTTTTTTTAATATAATGATAAAAAAAGAACTGAACAGAAATGGAATTAAAAAAATGTATAAGATCTCAATATTCTTTGCATCTCCTCTTTAAGGCTAATGGGTAGTATAAAAGTCCCAACTTAATGTTCCATATGCATAATCTTCCTTTTTTGCAAAATCAAAGAAGAATTATAGTGATGTTTTTAAATTTCATTACACATCTTCATCATATACCATTTCTAAAAATTTAAAATTGAAATTCTAAACATGATGATGAAGTAGGTTTCAACATAAAATAAACACTATTTTTAAAGCTCTCAAAATACTTTAGGTAAAAAAAAAAGTCTCAATTACAATTATGCATTTTAAATGCAATAATTATCGGGGCAATCATTTATTAACGTTTATATTTAAAAAATTACAAGTTTGCGATTTATATAAATAATAAATTCACAAAATTAAGCATGCAACTTAAAATATTTGACAAACTGAGCCTTTACCATCTGAGTTATATGACCATTATTTCACAATATGAATTTCAAAGATAAAAGTTATTTTTAATTCACACAAAATAATGCAAAGTGCATTCTCTATTTCAATAAATATTGTACTGCTTTCCTTTAATAACTTTAAAGCAGAATCAATAAAAAATGGACACAAATATTTTTTTTGTTAGACTAAAGGCTTTTAAATTAACATTTCAGAAACAACCATCATTATGACATAAGATGAACCACTGACATTGGAGTCAAATTTGACACAATTCTGAAGGTAGATGTAATAAATTGCTCCATACTTCACTTAAAATTTCTTGTAGAAAAGAGATAACACTTTGGGGAGGGGGGGAGAAATAAATTTTTAACATTTCAAAATAAAACATTCATTGCTCATTCCACTTTAAATAATCCATAATAGAAATAACAATTTGATTAATGACTTAATTTGACTTTAATTTTTGAAAATTAAACAAGTAAATGTACTAATGAATATTTTAAAAATCACACAATAGAAAAGAAAAATAAGAACAAAAGTAATACTAATCTCTTATGCATCGAATTATTACAATTAAAATAGAAGGAATATTAGTATGCTGTCTAACTGGAAAACACTACAAGTTCATTCATAAAGCAGGTGAGCTATTAATACCATGTACACTTTTACTTTTCGTGTTGTCTT
This sequence comes from Nephila pilipes, assembly GCA_019974015.1. Lineage (NCBI taxonomy): Eukaryota > Metazoa > Arthropoda > Arachnida > Araneae > Nephilidae > Nephila > Nephila pilipes. Next base: position 483,526 of record BMAW01023587.1, on the reverse strand, counting down.
AACTTCAAAATACAAGGGAAGAGGGAAATTGAAAAGATTGTGGTAGTTTGAAAATGAAAATTAACTGTTTTCTCAGTTTAGTTTTGAAGTCATACCAATGATTTCGTTAAAAAATCAGAAAACAAGAAAGAAATTTGAAATCAGAAATCAGTGATGTTAGGTTAACCCATATGATTTGTAGGATTAGAGATCCATATGAACGTCTCACACACATATCGTTGGAAGAAATGATAAAAATAAGCGGAAAACATTCCAAATTCTTTATTCATGAATTTCTATTGTTGATTATGTAAGATGATTAAATAACGCTCTTTTGACTAATGTATTTAATTATTAGCATATTGATGTATACATATATATTACAAGTAGCAAGAATTTTAAAGAGCAAGCAATTTACAATTAAATACTAATTGTTAAAAATTAAGTCATTCAAAGCTGAATTTTAAAGGATAAACAATATACTTTCAGGAGGGGGGGAAATTAATCATCTAGAAAGGAACCATAATTACTATGAATATACATATACACATAAATAATGGCAAAATTTATAATCATCAATTTGTTAGACATTTAATATTGACATCAAAATACAAAAAAGGGCAATAGTAAGGTTACCTTATATCTTTTCAAACAAGCTTTTTAAACATCATAAAAAGCAAAAAGTTTTTAAAATGAGAAAAAAATAATTAATGCTAAAACAACCAAAATGCAAAAGAATATTTATTTTGCGTGACTAGAAGACATTTATATACTCACATTTTCATCGTTTCTGTTAAATTATGAGGCATGGAATAGAATCAAATAAAATTGAATAAGTCTTATTCACTTTATATTTCAAAAAATAATAGAACACATCAAAAACATTTTCAAAAATTAAACACAAAACTTTGATTCAGCTTTCAAGAAAAAAAAAACTTCCTAAATTAAAACATGAAAATAAGTATTTCCCTCACACATTATAAAAAATGATTAAAGAAATCTCATTTTCTTTAATACATTGTTTTAATATAACTGATATGCATCACCTCTATAATCATTATTTGTATAATATATGTAACAAAATAACACAGCAGATAGGCAGTACATTCAGTTGTGGCATCTTGTATTTAATATGGTCATAATCTCATAATAGTCCAACTTTAGAGGCACCTTATTGATCTAAAAAATGGGGATTTAATCAATTTGCAAAATACTATCATATATAAATCATAAATGAAAAAATTCAAAAAAAAAAAAATAATAAAAAATAAAAACCATAATTAATTAGTTCCCTCACTCATATAGATTATAATTTTGATTATAATTTAAATAAAATGGGCTGTGTGTGTGATTATTAGGAAGTAAATTTAAAAAAATATCATATGTGTGTTCCAACTCTATTCAATACACGGACTCAAATTTCACTACAGACAATTCTATAATAATTACATACTCATTAAGGTTCAAGGCAAATCAAAAAAAGAAAAAAAAAACTCCATATTACTACAGAAAAATTTAAAAATTTGAAGAAAAAACACTATTAAACTAATTAAAATACACATTCAGCTAACAAAATAACTATCAAATAAAAAAAACATTTTGTTAACACTTTCTGTGAAAGAAATAAGCTTATTTTATACCAAAAGCGTTATAGGTACAATTTAAATTTATAGTTCCGCTCAAAACAACTATTCAATAAAAACATTTTGAAATAATACAGCAAACATGATTGTTTTTTTGAACAAAACAATTTAAGTAATTATGCATCTCACCTCATTCTTTTCTAACTTTTTCTGTTCTTCTAAAGATTGTAAGATGCTAGACATTGAGTTGTCCATCACTATTCCACCAATTATGATTTCGTTCAATACATAGTGTACCTAGAAAAAACAAGAGATTAAAAAATGAATTTATAAACTAAAAAAATGCAAAAAATTAGCATTAATAATTAATGCATTAAATAATGCAATAATTTAATCTAAATATAAAGATTTCAGCCAATGAATTAGAAATTGCTTATTGGGATTATGTTAGATTTCAATTATGCTCGAATCGCAAAACACATACAGCTAAACAAAAGTTCTAAAAGCAGTTTCGAAGACTTTAATTTAGAAACAAACAAGGATTAAAGTTTATTTTCAATATGTGGAGAATTAATAAATGAATTTTACTCTACTGAATCATTTTCCCTAATATGTCTGTGTGTTTTTGTTCTCCAAAGATTCCCCAATATTGTAACAATTGCATTCACCTTGTTCTTTCAACACGAGTTAATCTCGGCCCCAAATTGAAACGGAAAGCGATATTTCTCTACAAACCCTAAACCGATCACACTGATAATAGCAACGAACTCTCGGCTCCTACGGCCTCAAAATAGAGCAAGGGTAACTTGTCAAATCTAACTCACGTCGTTAGATTTTGTGGTAGATTTTTGATGAATTACACATTTAAAGTTTGAATATTCTCTTTTTTTAAGATATCAAACTCGGCTGTGGCGGCGATTAGGGGGATACGCCACATACATACGCATGCATTTTTTTTTTTTTTTTTTGGAAAAAATTATTATTATCCCCCCCCCTTTCAGCCGCGTAAAATTAGCAATCATAAACAAAACATTTGCAGAAATATTATCTTATCACTTCTATTAAAACTCTCTTTCTCTTTCTTTTCGCTTCTATTAAAAATTTACTCTGCGGAAATATGCACAAAGGGGCACTACAATGCATCGCGGCTAACCGTTTTGTAAAGCACCACAGCAAATAGTGGAGACTGGTGCAGCAGGTGTAGCATGAGCTGTGATGAAAGATAACCAAGGTCTACGCCAGGCGAAAATAAAGACACTAAACGTTGTTTTAAAACAGAAAAACTAAACAAATGACTCGGAGAAACTTATTTTACATAGTATATCCACATTTCTAAAATATAATTTAATGTATTACTTTGAACACCTAATCAAATAATATTTAGCACAAACAATCCATAAGGATATTTTGACTTTTTCTCGAATGTTCTGAAATGTAATAAGGTATAAAACAAAGCCTTGAATAAACTCACAGGTTGAATTTATCCATTTCATTAATCTTAACAATTTATATTTAAATGAAAAAAGAATTAACTTAAAATAAACAGATTTTTACAATATTTAACTCCCGAGAAAAAGTAGCCCAGGATAATGTAATCTCGGAAATTTAAGCATTGCCAAGATATAATATTTAACTTGCATTAAAAAAAAAATTTTTGAAAACTGACTGTTTTGTTTAATTTAAAAATGCATGTCTTTCAACCAATCAGGCAATTAATAAATAAGTTTTAAGAAAATAGTGGTCATAGGTAACATATTGACCAAACTTCCTACTTAACATACATTGCTTTTTTTTTAATTCATATCTACTTACGAGAGCAGGAAATATTGCATTTAAAACAAACAGAAGACTTGCAAACCATACAGTCACCATCATTTTTTCTTTCCTAAAAACTCAATTTGTGACGGCTCTATCCGCGACCTTGTCACTAACAGTCCTCTTGGGGAATTTTCAGTCCTTAACAATTATTTTTATTAGAGCTTCCTCCGAAGAAGAGAACGTGATTATGCAAATTAAGATTTATATATATATATATATATATATAGTATAAGCTTTCAGAGAGAGAGAGGATAGACTTCTAGCTGAGCAGTAAATAAATTAAGTGTTTTAGAATATGTCTAGTAAACCTTAAGACCCTACACCCTTACAATGGCATGGCGCCCCGTTTACCCAAACCCCGAGAGGAGTCGGCTCAAGTTTTAGAGTATTACCTGAAAATTTTTTTTCCGGAAAGTAAAACGCGTCGGAATTTTTAGATAGTATCGATAATAAGGTGTTGTATTTTGAGATTCCCACAAATTTAGCCTGTGCTTACCTAAAGGGTCATCTTATTGGAAGAGCAAAAGATTGGTTCGAGGTAATAGGTTCTTCGTACGTGACTGGAACGGCAACAGACTTCACACAGTTAAAACAGGCATTAACAAACAGCTTTCCGGTGGTCAGAAACGAATTTCGTGAAGACTTGAGTTTGCCCTTAGATTGCACGCATAATCTTGGTTACTCTAACGGCTCAAATAGCACTTTTTAGTGCTCACCGCATATTTTTCTTACTACTTTTCCTCTCTGACTTAACTGTTTACCGACCATGGACTTGAATTTTGACCATCAATATAACTCGGAACCTAATGAAGATACCTCATCGAACTTCTCTTCCATATCATCCAGATCTGAAGACGAAAAAACTCCATGCCAAAAACGACAAGGAATTGAAAAAGACATTGCCTCCTACTCCACCAGAAAAGAAGCACAATCATCTTACCTGGTCCAACTTAAATTTCGTGGCACAGATTCAAATGATTCACTTTTTATCAAAACGCAGAAAAATATCGAAAGATACGAAAACAAGCTTCAACGACTGGAAAGTGAGTATGCTACTTTAGCGCCTTGCGCGACTGCTGGCTGCCCCATCCATTCCACCCCAAATATCCTCCCTATGAAACGTAAAGATAATCAAGGTTTTATCACACACACCCCTAAAAATAAAACATGTAAAAAACCTACACTGACCTCCTCGTCTAATTTAATTTTACCTACTCAAAATCAATTCCAACAACTATCAGACGATGTTACACCCCCAGATAACAATGAAGATCAAGATTCAGGTTCAACTCCCAAAATTGTAAAAGCAAAAAATTTACCTCCCCCAATTATGCTTAAAGTAAGCAAAAATTATAGACAACACCTCAAGGAAATTAGTCATGAATTACCTAAACTAAGAACTCGTCTTTCCGGCGAGTACATTAAATTATATACCGATACGCTAGATGACAATAGAAAACTTTCACACCTATTATCCACTAAGACTTATGAATATTACGTCATTCAACCAAAAATTTTGCGTCCATTGAAAATTATTTTTAAAGGTTTACCACGAGATACTGAAATCCATGATATTCAGGAAGAACTAATTGAACTTGGATTCGACCCAATCAGGATAAATCAACTTACAAACAGGCGTACAAAAATTCCCCTTCCAATATTCTTAATAACACTACCTAGAAACGAAACCAGTAAGAAAATCTATGAAGTTAACCGCATATGCTATATGTCTATTACAGTTGACGAATACCGAAGTAACAAAGTCACTCAATGCTTCAACTGTAATCTTTTTCATCACAGTTCAGATAATTGCCATATGATCCCCAGATGCTTAAAATGCTCAGGCGCCCACGCAACCAGAGACTGTAACATCGAAGGAAAAATTAAAGAAATAAAATGTATTAACTGCAACGAAATTGGACACTCCGCCTCATACGGAGGATGCAAACTCTATCCCAAACCTCCAAAAGGATCAATTACTAAAAGCAACGCACCCAAAACAAATACTGTTCGTGAAGACTACACTTTTGCAAATGCTTTAAAATCAAACCAACAGATGGCGCCCCAAACGGACGAAAACCCAGACTCATCAAAAAATTCAAGGAAAATCCCACAAAATAATGCAAAAAGCCACCAGAAAAATCCTTTCAACAACATTTTTGAAGCCATCGAACAACTCAAAGCTCTTGCCGAAATCTTCTCAATCATTCCAGGACTGCTTACAAATCTCCATAAAATTCAAAATGCAAAAGGACAAGCAAACAAAAAATTCGCCATCTTAGAAGCGCTTATGGATATCTCTAATTTTTTAGCTCACTAATTTCTTAGGAATTGTGATAGTATAGTCTTGTTTAAGCTTTTGACGACTCCCTTGCTCTTTATTTTGATTTATTTTAACAAAAAGTGGATATTACTACTCCCAGTACATCACAACCAAACCGTTCTTTTCAGAACGACCTCAGCAACTCCAATACCTACGCCATGACGCAAGTCTCAATCCCCGAGATCCAAAGCCTGGTGAACAACCTAAGCACATCAGAACAGTGCCTACACGCCGATACCAAGATCGAGGAATACTTGAATTCCATACCACAAATAGTTTTCCTGAACCAAGAGGGAAAAAATGAATACTCGACACATCTTTACGCCATCCAGGAGGAAGTCAGAGGTAAGTTTAACCTCTATAAATCTGAAGAGCTCCGTCAAGAAACGGAAAAATACAAAACCCTGATCAACTCCTGGGGCCTCCCAGATGCAGCCCGCCCTCAAACCTTCCAACATCAATCGCGGAGGAAAAACTGCACTCCCATTAAAACCCCCATTGCTAAGAAACAACGGACCACCACCGACGACACAGAATGCCAAAACAGATTTCAATCACTTGCCATCGAAGAACCAATCGAAGAAATTGAAATCGATGATGTTAATGACGAGGACGTACCCCCACCCCAACCGAAGAAGTCTTACGCTCCCCCTATAACAATTGATAATGTTAATAACTCAGCCGCACTCCTCAAAAAATTGAAAGAGCTGACTGGCATTAAATTAACGGCTAAACTAATAGGTACAAGCCTAAGAATTTACCCCCAGACCCCGGCAGCATATCATCTCATCCGCAGACATGCCACAACTAACAACTTGCAGCACTTCACATATCAGCTGCCCGAAGAAAAAACTATCCGCGTCGTCATCCGAGGGATTCCGGCCGACATGCCACCCGAAGAAATCATGGAAGATTTAATTGAATTGGGTTTTCAACCACAAACTTGCCATGCCATGATAAATAAAAAAAACAAACCACCCCATGCCTCTATTCCTAACGACGCTCACTAAAAATGAAGCAAATAAAGACGTATACAACATCACTGAACTTTGTTCACTAAAAATCGAAGTAGAGTCACTCAGAAAAAAAATAGGGCGCCCCCCCCCGAATGCTATCGATGCCAGGGGTTTTTCCATAATTCCATGTACTGTACAAGAAACCCCAAATGCCTTAAATGTGGCCGGCCCCATCTTACCAAGGACTGTAAAAAGGATACCGACACCCCTCCTACCTGTGCCCTCTGCCAAGGAGAACACACGGCTAATCATCTCCAATGTCCCATGAATCCTTTAAACCGCCCAAAAAAGGACGACAAGAAAAAGAAGGCCACGGAAGAAAGACAGAAGCTACGCGCAATCCTTAGGGAAAAAAGTACGATAAGAACGAGTGCGAACACAACGCAGCCAAAAAGCCACACCACGCCAACTACGTATGCAGAAGCCGCAAGAGGCCCCCCCGCCCCAACCCCCCAACCTCAATCACCCGGTAGCATCAGCGATGCTTTTAACCAATTGCGAGACCCAGAGTGCGTAAAGATGTTCCAGATCATCAAAAAATATATATCCATATCAAAATCTAGCAAATCAACCGCAGATAAATTTACGGAAATCATGACCCTCTTAGAAATCGACAACATGCTTAATGTTCAATAGACCTAAACTTAACAATACCTCCTTACTCCTAATGTGCTGGAATGCACATGGAATACTCTCCAAAAAAGAAGAATTTCTAGAATTCGTAAATAACAATAACCCGGACATCATAGCTCTTCAGGAAACATTTTTACGCCCCTGCAATAACCTCAACCTACCCAATTACTCAACTTACAGAACAGATCGACTCAGCCACAGAGGAGGAAGCACGGCTATTTTCATAAAAAAAGTCTATTCCCCATCACGAAATAATCATCCATACCAATTCCATAAACAACACCGCGATCAATATAGAAAATGGAACTCAAAGCATAACCATCTGCAGTATCTATCGACCTCCGAAAACTAGAGACCCAGACTTGATCCCAGATCTCAGGAAAATCTTTCATAATAAAAATACATGCCTAGCGATCGGTGACTACAACGCCAAACATCACTCATGGAACCCAGGAAGAAATCAAAATACACATGGAAAGAAAATGTACGAGTTTGCCCGAACATTTGGATTGGATCTAATCACCACCACCACCACCACCACCACAAGATATCCTACTAACGAAAACCATTATGCAACTACAATAGACTTCGGAATTTCCAAAGGCCTAACCAACTCCACCGTAACAGTGAAAAACGAACTTTCTAGTGACCACGACCCTCTACTCTTCCAAATCAACCTACAAAATTTTATACCCCCTCAAAACAACTACCACAAATTTACAAATTGGCTAAAATTTCAAAATATAGTCAAAGAAATTATTCCCGGCAATCCAATCATTAATAGCAAAGAAGAAATTGAAATCCACGTAAAAAACTTCACAGAAACGATTCGAGCAGCAATCGACCAATCCAGTGTCGGCAAACTCATCACCCACTCTCCCACTCTTCTCCCGGAACCAATCAGAAACATCATTCGCAACAAAAACCGCCTACGCAAGAGATGGCAGGAAACCAGAGACCCGAACATTAAGAAGAGCCTATATAAGCAAACTAAACATATCAATAGAATCCTGACGCAACTCAAAAACGACAAATTTCAAAACAACCTTAAAGAAGCAAAAACCGAAGACAACTCTCTCTATAAAATGGTCAATTCTATAAAGAAGAAAACTCATACATCACTCCCACCTCTTCTTGGTCACAGGGGTCTGGTATATCATACCAAAGAAAAAGCCAATCTCTTCGTAGACGCTTTTGAAGAATCCTTTCAAGTCAATAGAGAACCATATTCCAACAACCAAATCACAATAGTAAACAGAGAAGTCAACGAATACCTCAACAGACCCATTATCCCCCCCCTCCAACTGCACTAACTTCACCAGAAGAAATTTGCGAAATAATTTTAAATCTCAATCCTAATAAAGCTCCGGGAGAAGATAAAATAAGAAACTTCGTATTCAAATCACTTCCAATCAATGCCATTACTCATCTAACCAAAATCTACAATAAATGTATAACATATCAATATTTCCCAACAGAATGGAAGAATGCCATTATAACTGTAATCCCTAAACCTGGAAAAGACAAGCGCCTACCACTCAACTATAGACCCATCAGCCTCCTCCAAAGTATCGCAAAAATCTTCGAAAAAATAATTCAAATCAGACTACAAAACTTTGTGGACTTAAACAACATCATTCCCCACCAGCAGCATGGATTTCGAAAAAATACGTCTACTCAACATCAACTCCTAAGAGTTACTGATAAAATAATCAATGGCTACAACAATAATTTATTTACAGTGGGTCTCTTCCTAGATGTGCAAAAAGCATTTGACAGGATGTGGCACAAAGGTCTCCTCTACAAGCTCATTAAATTTAAATGCCCAGATTACCTCATACACATCACAAGAAGCTTCCTGAAAAACAGATCGTTTCAAGTGAAAATAGACCACCAAATATCAAGAAAAGGCATAATAACTGCAGGATGCCCCCAGGGGGGCAATTTTATCTCCCCTATATTATGCTATCTACACCTCAGACTTCCCCACCTCTCCAACAATAGAATTCTGCCTCTTTGCCGATGACAAGGCTCTCCTCAGCCAGCACCGTACCACAGAAAAAGCCACCCAAGCACTCCAACTTTACCTAAGACGCCTCCAATCCTGGTTCAAGAAATGGAGAATTGCAATAAACACAACAAAATCATCTGCCATCATATTCCGAAAAGGATTTCCAAGAAGAAATAACAACCCCAACCCCCTCATCCTCCTCGGCAATCCCATTCCTTGGACGGAAGAAACAAAATACCTCGGCGTCACACTTGACACCCGACTACGTTACAATAGTCATATAACAAATACCTGCAATAAATTCAAGACCACCCTACTAAACTTACAACCCATTCTAAGAAGAAAATCAAAGCTCTCCCTTAAGAACAAAATACTGGTCTACAAATCATATTTACAACCCATCCTGTCTTATGCTTGTGCCATCTGGGGTAATACTATAGATCACAATATTAAAAAGTTGCAAATCCATCAAAATAGAGCAATACGCCTCATCACAGGAGCACCCACCTTCATACCTAGATCAATATTGCACGAAGAAACAGATATTGAACCTATCACCCAGCTCATCCAAAAATTAGCCACTTCCTTCTACGCCACGATCAGTAATCACGACAACCCAACAATAAACTCCATCTCAAGATCCATAACTAGCAACGGTACCAGGAGACCAACAACAACCTCTCAAATCATACAGCATTTATTTTAAAAATCAGATTAATCAATCATCTCATCATATCTTCTAGACTCTACTTCCTACACAAGATGGCGCTGATATGCCAAGCAGCGGAGCTCCTCCCACCTGATTTCCTATTGGTTGAGACCTCCCTCACCGGGGTTCTCCCCCTCCACTGACTACGATGCCGGCGAGCTACTGGGCAACCAGAAGCACCAAAGCCGTCACTCCTGCACTACAACATCGGGCCTGCGAGCATCTAGTGATGCAATAAAAGCAGTTTCCCCTTTACACAAGCCGGCGAGTAACTCGAAAACTACGGTTTGACAGTTGCACAAAAGCCGTAGCTCCTTACACACAGAGCCTGCGAGTGTCGGTGGAGTGTAAACTCCACAAACACAACAAAGCAGTTTCTCTCTTTCACTTCATCACAGGACCAGCGAGCAACCAAAGAACTTAGTTCTACAGATGCAATAAAGCTGTACTCCTCTGCACTTCACGATGGCCGGCGAGTAACCGATATTATCGGATACATAAAAGCCGTTACCATAACACGAATTATCCCGACAAACGATGGTGCTTCCCTTGCCTACCACTCCAAACTCGACGAAAAACATCTCCCGTTCCACCGGTCGGTGGGTCCGACAGGTCTCGGACCATTACTAGCCGCAGCCAGTGCACTTTTCACGGTCGGTAGGTGACTGGGAGCTCGCTCCCACTAAGCCTAACCCACCGCGGCGACCACCTTCGACTGCTACTTCATGAGTAGCCACCCTCTTGACACTTCGGTGTCCCCCTCACTTCATACAGAGAAAAATATCCCCTAGGTAGGGATTGGCTCTCTAAAAAATATTAGGCCCGTTCAAGTACATACTCATTAACTGCTCAACAGATGGCGCCAGCTATGCTGGGCTCATCAATCAGCTCATTTCTCATGAACTTTTCATCTCTACTCTCCAAAATTTTACCCTCTCATCCGCAAGAAATTCCTCTCCACAATGTAAATTTCCATTTTATCCAAAGAACTTAATAAATACCAGATTTGGGCTTGTGGAGCGCTCCGCACTCCTGGCGCCCATGGAATTTCAATGTCAACGTTTCCGGTGGTCAGAAATAGATCGGAGTTAGAGGCTGAGTTTTACTCATCACACCAAGTTAGAAGTCAGGCACCGTCAGATTTTGTTTACAAATTATTGAAGATATAGAAAATCCTTAATTTTGAAATGACGGAAGAAAACCTGTTGAATCACATCATTAGGAGATTATCCCCACAGGTAATGGATTATGTAGAAGTTCGAAACCCCACAACAAAGGCCCAACTTTTACAATTAGTAGAAAAGTATGAGGAGCGACATGGGTATAAGGAAACCCCGGGTTCGAGCTTCAGTTTAGTTTTTATTAACGTCGCACTAGAAGCAACACGAGGGCTATTGGCGACGGACCTTATAATTTTGAACCACGGTCAAGTGACGAGGACGACACCTGAGCTGGCACCCCCTCTCTTAACATCCACATCACGCCAACGGGAGGACTTTGGGCCCCGAACAGATTTAACGTGCATCAGCTCCGGCTACACAGCGGGTCTTTGGCGGCCAAGGATCGAACCCACGACTGAACGAAAACCGCCAGCCGCGAGTCCACGACCTTGACCACTAGGCTACCGCCCCCCCCCCGGGTCGAGCAATAATGGCGGAAGAAAGGAATGGGATTCGAGTAGAAGGTTGCCCGGCAATCGTTTCGAAGGAAACTGGAGGAATAGAAAGGTTGATTATAGGCAGAATGATGCACAGGTGACGAATGTGGATTCGAATAATTTTAGATATCGCAGAAGTATAGGAAATCAGGGGTTCGAGAACAGAATTCGGAATGATCGAGGTGATCATAGATTCGATAGTCGTAGGAGTCGCAATGATTTTACAAATAGAGGATCGAGTAATGATTGGACCGGAGGGGATCGAAGAAATCTTCGAAAGTTCAGTTCAAATAGACATCGCCATAAGCGAGATATGGCTCTTGATCCACATAACGCAAAGTAAACTACAGGGAAAAAATGCCAGAATATCTCCAACTGTGGTGTCAATCGTAACCAAAGTTTTGATCGCTTTCCAATAGCTTTAAATTCATTACTTGTAAAATCAGCAGAGACTTGAAATCAACTTATGTGGGAAATTGAAAATGTTATTAAAGCCTTTCACAGTCGGCTGCAAACTGTGATAGGGAAGTCTGAGAGATTACAGATGCGGATCCGATGTTTATTAAATAACCAATGTCAATATATTAATCACAGTTTTCCTTTTGCCTCTACTAGTAATTCTAAGCACTTCAGTCACTCTGTTAGAAGAGGCGCGAACACCAGTTATTATGAAAAGCCGTCTAATCAATATGGTAGAGGGATCCGAGTGCAGCTAGGAGCAGACTTAGTGTGTGGCAATATTGAGAAATTGTTTGAAGAGACTAGGCGGAATACTAAGATTCAACAGGATAGATGGGTAAAATATTATAAGAGAACACGGGAAGTTGATGTTAAGGTAAAGGATTTAGTATTGGTGCAAACACATCCTATGAGATCGGCGAGCAAGAAAATTGTGAGTAAGTTTAAACATAAATTTGAAGGCCCATATGAGATGATGAAGGTTGAGAACAACAACGTGGTTATTTGGAAAGGGAGTAAACCGATAACGGTGAATGTAGATCAGGTACGGATTTATCACCCAAGAGAAAGGGATGAAGGTGTTGTGGAGACAGACGGATTGAATGGTGAAGGGTCTAGGGCAGAACAGGTAGAAACTGAGGGTAGCAAAAGTCTAGCCCTGGAGGAAACCTTTAAAAAAGAAAAATGGCGAGGAAAGAGAATGATGAGTAAAGGGTTGACACAATCTTGCAATAATAAGGAAAGACGGCATCAGAGTAAAAGAAGGCCACCAGGGAGATTGAACTGGCGAAAGCGTAGTGCTCCTTCTTCATTAGTTGAGAATATTGAAGTTAAAAGACGACCTCGTGAGAGCTGTAAGTGGAGAAAAAGACTAATTCCGGTATCACTTCCATCTCGAGGAGCAAGCGTCGAAAGTCAAGTCTTGTCCGGAAGGTCCAGTCTAGGTCCACCTCGAGGAGAGACAGACAGCGACAGACAAGTCCTGCCTGGGAGGTCAAGTCCATATCCCCTACGCAACAGATTGCGCATCAGCGAGAGGCAAGCGGCAACAGGAAGGACAAGTCCATATCTGACAAGAGCCGGAGGAGTAGAAGCAACGAGGATCAGGAGTTGTTTTCGGCCCTACAAGTGACTCAACAATGATGATTGTAAAAATGTTAAAGTTGTTAGATGTTTAAGTGCATTAAAATTTATTAACGTAATTTCTATCGGGTCGTTAAGACCCTCAGATAAATCACGTTTTCTTCACGGAGGGAGTTGTGACGGCTCTATCCGCGATCTTGTCACTAACAGTCCTTTTGGGGAATTTTCGGGCCTTAGAAATTATTTTTATTAGAAAGCTTGCTCCGAAGAAGAGAACGTGATCATACAAATTAAGACTGATATATATAGTATAAGCTTTCAAAGAAGAGAGAGTAGAGATAGGATAGACTTCTAGCGGAGCAATGAATATTTAGTAATTGATATTTGTATTACTTAAGGTGACGATCGAAACTAGATAGCTTAGAAGTCGGAGCTCTTAAATTTAGTAAATGTACTGAAGTATTTAAAGTCTTCTCATATCTCGCACACTTCGTCAATTTTCCTCATATTTATTAATTGGGTGCATATAATAACTTGGGTTTATCAAACTTGTGTTGTTAATAAATTAAGTGTTTTAGAATATTCCCTCGAATTTCGAGATTCCCTCCCTACCAAGCCACCCTTATAAAATGAGTTGAATTGAAAATGTTTAAAAAAATTCTTTTTTTGTATTACATGGGGGCATATACTAAACAAGCAGTGATATTAGATCAGATATAACGATCAAACTCCTTAGTTAAATCTATTTATTAAGAATGCAGATGCTAAAAATTGTCTCTGCTGAATTTCAAATTTGTTGAGGGGAGGGACTTAAAAATGAAGTCACCGCTTTAAAATATATCTTTAAAAATCCAATAAAATTATTCATTTGGTACACTTTAATGACATATTTTGTTATAGCAATTCAACATTAATTTTACAGATTAAAAATTATTTAGGTATATGCGCAAAGATCATATACAATCAGTATTATATTCACACGTAAGAAAAGATTATGTCAGATGAAAGATATACAAATATTTTTAGTTCCATAACTAAAACACATGCAAACTTTTTTTTTCAACCACATTGAAACTAAAAATTATTTTATTGTAATGTATAATAATCGTTATATTACAATGAAATAATTATAATTTTCCTCTCTTTAAGACGATTGAATGTTATAAATAACGTTACCAAAGAAAGGGCCTGAAATTAATAGTGAAAATTAAATTTTAAACAGTAAAATTACTAAAAGCAATCAAATCATAATGGAGAAAAATAGAAAATTTAATTAAGAATTAGGGAAAAAAGTTTAAAAAATTTTTATAGCTTAAATCAAAAAAATATTTTATACGATAATGGCAAAAAATTTAAGAAACTGGAAAACACTTAAGAAACAATATTCGCTTCTAAGTATTTAAAGGTATCTGATTCTATCAACAGCCTTTCCACTTAGATTTACAGCTTAATTATATATGACCATTACTTTAATATAGTATGGTGAAATAGTTTTGTGATTGTCAGTTACACGAACATTTTTAAATTTCGTGCTACATAAAATAAATTTCAAATTTAAAAAAAAAAAAAAAAAAGCTAAAAGACGCCAGAAACTCAGATCTCTATAACATTGGTTTTAATTAAATCACTTTTCAAATAATCCTCTTACTACGAATAATAAATAAAATGTAAACATTACCAAAGAATTTTCTCTTTCATAAATATTTTACATTAAAAAAAATGTATGGATGTGATTCACTTATTCTGCCTCACATATTTTTAAAATTTACTTACTTCCGGGATCTTTATCATTTTAATGGCTTGAGTACAATAACATTAAAAGGACTAGATTGGGAACTAGGTAATAGTTTGAAAGATAACGATATTAAGAGTTGGGAAAGAAAGGAGGGGGGAATCAAATCATCAATGTGTTCATTACGAGTTAAAATGATAACGAGGCATGTCTTTTAGTATAACGAATGCATTAAACATTTATCGCAGAAAATTAAGAATGAACTTATAGTACTTATATAGCTATAAATCCATAAATAATTTATCCTTAATAAATCAATCCCTAAATAACTTTTTAACGACCGCTTAAAATAACTTTACTTGCAATGGACTAAGAATCTGAAGTTCTTTAAAAAATAAGATCTTATTGAAAATGCAGTTCTTAAGCAGAAATAGAAAGAAATTGTTTATCAAAAATAGAAAATTCCACTCAATTAAAAAACTCAATTACGATTATTTCTCTACATCAAAAAATCGCAAGACGAAAACATATTTTACTGGGAATCCTGCCATACGCATTGAAATAAAAATTAATAAAATCTTGAAATACATTAAGCAACAATCATTCGTAAAATTATAATACTGGAATTTTTAACTTAATAAAGTTGATTTTTAACTACACAAAACATGGAAGGTTAAATTATTTAGAAACGAATGTACGGACATTTTTGGAATCGAAAAGATATACGCGAATATATTAAATTACGTATAATGTTCTGAAATGTTCTTATACAAAGTCAATCATTAAGTACATTTCTTTACCGTACTTCCTTTATATGCAAGATGTAATCCTACGTTTCTCACTGTGCAAGTATATATAAAATAAAAAAACTTTTAATACGAAGCCAAATCTACAACAATATTTGACAGCCAAACCGTGTAAATTTGGAAAATCGCTTGTTGGTACACATCTCTAAGATTCAATATCGTTCGGATCACTTGCAGTTGGAATAAGTACCTTATATTTTCTTTTATTGTAGTATGATACTGTAGTTTAATAATTTCAATTTGAAGAGCAGGTGGGGAACAACTAATGTCAACTGAAAAAATTCGAAAAGGGTTTGATAAAATATCAATATTTTTTTATTTCCTTGATAATCATCAGACCTAGCATTGAATGAATCCAGCAAAAGGGATATTGAATTTTGAAATCTGTCATAGTTCGGAGCATTATTGACTTTAGCAGCTATTTCCTGCATTAATATGATGTGTTAATCTTTTTTTTTTCACCAAAATAGCAACAAGAAAGGAAATATTTACGTTTTACTACTAAAAAGAACAAAAATATTTATAAATATAACATCTTAACGAAACAAAAAATTTCCCTTTCCTTAGGATTGAATACAATTATAAAACATTAGAAAGATTGGGAGGAATTCTATAAAGCTTCATTCAGAAATACATGATAAATGTGTAATAATGACCAATACTTCCCTTTCTTATAATCCATATCAACTTCTTCTAGACCACGGAATTTCTATGAATAATTCTTTAGAATAATTCATCATAAAAAGATGTTAATTTTGGATTTGATATTTGTATGAATAGCTTCAGAAATAGATCTTAATTCTATGATGACTTCAGATCTTATGCTGAGCTCACATCAAAATATACTCATGCATTCCAGCATTTGTCTCAACATATTTCTGTGTAGAATCAAGCACCATCACTTGACTCCTCCCCCATTATATTTTATACCATATATTTTTCTAATGAATCATATATTATAATTATTGCATTAAAAATTTAAAATAAGCTTTCGTAAAAATAAGCTTAAAAAAAAAAAAACAGATCCAATAAAATTAACTCTGTGTAAAAATGCAAATATACTTATAACGCCTTTTCAATACCAACTGAAAGATTCTTACTTTTTAAAAAATTTTGTCATTAATTTTTACAATAATTTCTTAAATAAATCTATGTTTTAAAACGCGGTTTCAGTATAGGAATATTATTGCATTCTTTTAATTAGTTTTGGAAAAAAATTGCCCTTACAATGAAATCCAAAATTTTCATAAATTTTATGCACAGTTGAAGGCATTACTTTAGATAGATTTGGTTACACTGTCATTTAAAAAATATTGCTGCTCGATTCATTACTTACGGGATTTAAAGATTATTCATCAAAAATGGAACTTAAAATTACTTTTAAAAATGAAAAAAATACTATGATAAAAAATGGAAGGCAAAATACATCAAATGACAGAAAACGTTTAATTATGATATAAGCACTAAAAAATGTAAAAAAAAATACAATCAAAATTTTTTAAATAAAAATTTTTCAGTGTTAAAAAATTTCCCAGGACATAGCTTTATTAAACATGATATCTATAGATGGTAAAAGCAATTTTAAATTAAATTTTACTTTATTAACATTCAAAATCAACAGTAACAGAAATTAACTCCACAGCTTAAATGGGTGGATGAAGCTATGAAAATGGCATTAGCAGTTATTTTTTGGACATTACAAAACAGAAAGAATCGAACTAAGTCATTATTAAAAAAAAAAGGAATATAAATATATATATATAGTTGAATGTAAAAATTCAAAGCTCCTTCCACAAGATAAAACCTCGTTTATCTCATTTGTAACAATACTGGACGCCTTTCTTTTGAACAAAATTTTACATCACACCAAGTGATTTAAAAAAAAAAGAAAGAAACACAGAAATGTGTTATTTTAGTTATCAGCTTACCACTTCATCCCTCTATTTCTTCGAAACTCTGAACTGTCTTCAAATATTTTCACATTACCACATGGATTTTAACTTAATTGTCACAGCTGTGCGACACGCAATAGAAATCAAGACAACAAAAAAAGAAAAGAGCTTCCTTCGAAAATTTATCGATTTTATCCTGCATTGATAGACAATTGACTATACTAAAAAGACGAACTTTTAGTAAGAAAAATAAATGCTATCTAAGTGTAATAAACATATTTAAAATGCTGGACTTGTCTGGATTTTGCTTAACGGTTAGTAACTTTTTTAGGGAATAGAAGAGAAAATAAGATATTTTTTGAAACTAATTCAATGAATATAATTATTAAGTTGCAGTCACGGAAATTTTTATCGGAATTATAATGAGTTTCGAAAATGGTAATATCAGTTAGTAAAAATAATAGGCTGGTTAAAAAAGATTGATCATAAGGCATCTGTAATGAAAGCAGGTGACCAAAAAAAAAGACTAATTAATTACACTCTCAACAAGTGTTCTAAGCTTACAGTCTCAGATGTGATTTGCATATCTCAAATAATCAAACAGAAACTACATACATTATTCGGAAGTTACTAAGGAAACATATTTAAACAATGTATGAATAGCGGGAACCTGTATCACAACTAGAGAAAAAAAAAGCTTAATGTAGATAAAACATAAATGCAATAAGTAAAGAAATAAACATTTGATTAAATAAACAAAATTAGTTTTTGATTAACTTAAGTTTTAAAAAACATTTGGAATTCAAAACATTGACAAAATGTGAGGGTGTAAAGTTTTTTTCAGTAACAATATCAATTTCCAAAGCAGTTAATTAATTTTGTTAATTAAATTGTTATTTGTTTAAATTAATAGTTGTTTATTAATAATCTGTTATTGATTTAAGTTGTTTATTAAACTACTATAACACGCAAACTTCAAAACGGGACTGTAGATGGCACCGCATGATGGAAAGTATTGTGGCAAGGGTGCGAGCTTGCCACCCAGTGTTTTTTCGTCAGAGAGGACTTGGATTTCGAGTAGTTAGTGTCTCCCCTTCGCTGTCCAATCCTGGACTAGGCTTAAGTTAACTTGTAGTAAAATTTTTCCCTCTAAATGTTACTTTGTTTTATACCGTCTTTGTAACTGTGATATTTTATGTCATTAAATATATATTAATTTACCCCGAGATGCTGTTGATTTCTTTTTTTATTTTAACCCAGTTAAGACATGATAATCGGTTACACTTCTCATTTTTCTTAATTTTAGAAAGAAATGTGGTATTTTTTTGAGAATGAATGTATCTAGGATTTATCACATGAACGAAATATAAACGTTTGTATTTTTAATAATTTAAAAGGCTTGCTTTTCTTTTTGAACATAAAACTGATCATAAACGGGAAATTCTGTAAATTTATCAATACTGCTTATGACTAAGCAAGCGCAAATATTTTAAATGTTCATCATTTAAAAAAGTTTTAAAATGCGTTTCAGGAAAATTTTTATTGTTGTATTTCAACTGGTCACTTTGACACTTGGATAAGTCTTAGAGCATTATTTGTAACTTTAATACATTACCAATATCTAAATATTTTTTAAAATTTTAGCAATACTTCCGATTTTTATAAACAGAGTAAACAGAATGGAAATAAGAAATGATTAATAAACAGTATTATTTGCAGATCAATGTCCTTAAAATGTGGGCTGGTGAGTGAGTGAATGTAAAGTTTATTGGCACAAGAGCCAGATGATATGGCTATGCTGCGCCAAACATGATTTAACTGTGATCTAGACGAGAAGAAATTGAAAAAAAAAAAAGACAAGAATTGATTGACAAGAAGGAGGGTCTAAAATAGAGAAGGAACGCTAGGGTAACCCAGGGGCGTGTCACCCGTGTTTACCAAAGATAGTAAACCCTGCAGGGAAAGAAAAAGATCATTTGGGTGCTTCAGGGGTCATGATACCCATACTTACCTGAAGAATGCTAGTCCTTGAGGTCCCCTGATATAATCCCCATGGACAGGGTGCCCGGCTATACCCCCAGACGCTGGGTACCCATTTTAGTCGCCTCTTATGACATGGGCTACAGTGGGACTATTCTGTCATTCCCGGTCACCACACGGTTCTAAATGTGGGCTGGATATTGTTCATATTAGATATTAAAAGTATATTAAAGAGGTACATGTTTAAATAATTCTGTAAAAATAATCGGATTTTACTTTAAAAGAACTTATTTTTGATACTGTAGTTGACAAAAATTTAATGAGCAGTTATCATGTTGTTACCCCTCTACTCGGTGACCTTAGCAACACTAGTATAGCTGTTTTGAGGGCCTATCCTTAGAAAATACCTATTCTTACAAAAACTTAGTAGGACAATTTAGCAAAAAACTAAACATAAATTTCTAAATTTTTAATTATCTGTAAGAGATAGGTGCCAATATTTATAAGAATTAAAGCCTTTTACCCAACTTATTCAGTTTTTATACCCATCTTGCAAATAAACTATACAAAAATGTAAAAATGTAATAAAGCATAAAATAAAAATTATTTCATTTTTAGATAAGAATTTTTTTAAATGTGTGCCTAATTTTAGAAATATTTTCTTCACTGTTAAACTTATTTTGTCCTTAAGTAAATTTCAGCTAATGCAATAGGAATAAGAATACATTCTGCTAAAAATATTTTCCAAGGATGAAAATTCAGAAATGTAACTTCATTCTTAAAGTTCATTTTTTTATTATTATTATTAATACCAGCTAATATGATACAATATTATTAAGGCTAAACAAAAAAAAATTGATAAATTTTAATAGAACAATAAAAGAGAGCATATTTAAGCAAATAGTTAATATATATTCTTAAGAAATCCCAGTTAAATTAACCTTAATTATATACCAGTGTTTTTATTAGCCTTGGATATTTTAACACACAACAGAACCTTAAAAAATATTTTTAAAATATTTAAATACTTTATTAAATATTGAGATAACTAAAATAATAAGATAAAATGATTCAATGCTTATGATAATAAAACAGCTTTCATAGAAAAAATAATTTAAGATTTTTTTTTGCTTCAGCAAAGTGTAATACATAGGTAGATGACTATTTTTACTCAGTAAAATTCCATTACAAAATATCTGCTTCTTTTATAGTTTCCTTTTCTTTTATATAAAAAAAAAAAAAAAAAAAAAAAAAAAAAAAAAAATATATATATATATATATAAACAACCATTGCTTTTTTAATAGAAGGCCAAATCAAAATGCACCATGTACCATTATTATAATGATTTTATTTAAAAAACAACTGATTCTTAACTATATTCTAAAAAATCAACACTCCTCTAAAATAATTCGATACTAAGTTTTATTGGGTCTATGTTGCATGCTGCAGAGAAAATATTGTAATTTTAAAAATTTAATCCATTGAATAGAAAAATTTCCTTTTCTCAATTTCAGTAATCCAAATATTTACCGGAAAGAGCCACTACTTAAAAACAATAAAGATATTCTTTATTTATTTTCTAACAAATATAAATAAGACAAAATGAGTGAGGATGAAAAAGTGCAGTATAATTAAGGGTACTTAATTTATTTTACAAAAATATTCACCAGTTCATTTTCCTATAATCAAAAAATTTGAGCTTTTTACATAGATAAAAAAAGAAAAGAAAGAAAAGTAAATTCTATAATAGGAGAGTTACAAACCCCTAACTTATATGTGATAGAAGGGAATTTGTTCTCTAGGCTTCTGGGAGCATCCTCAGCTCAAACAGATGGGAGCTCTTATCCTTTTCATTTGATAATAGGAAAATAATACATATAAAAATAATAATTCCATTTAATTTTTGTATCATAATTTTATGTTGTTATGATTAACAGACTTTTTTTTGAAAAGTAGAAAATTTAGTTATGTTTTAATTAAAAGATTACAATTATTTAAAGATATTTTATAATCAATATTTAATTTTAATGTTAATTTAATTATTGTTTCTTGAAATTTAACAGACCTCTTAAGAAGTGCTACAATCTACTGGGTCCAGGTTTAAAACATTGCTAATTCTCCTTCACTCTTTTTGAAATGTTACTTTCTGATAAAAAAAAATAATAATAATAATTTAATATATGATTAACCTCAATTAAATACTTTTACATGATCTGTCTTGTGTTGCTAACAATTTTCGAGCCCAGTTCTAAATGAATATCTGCTAAGACGAAGTGTTCAATTGAAGTACACATAGACAGACTAAAATGCTTAAATGTAGCTTAAAGAGATATTTAGCAGAATACATGGATTCATAATAATATAAATATAGCATACAGAAATACAAATAAAGAACAAACAAATCTCTGATTCAAATAAATGAGTTTTACAATTACATGACAATTATAATTCAACATCTTATGCAAGTTACCTTATCGACATGAAAAATTAAATCCAACTCGCACACATTTCTAAAGCATTTATCAAGAATTTCAACAAAAACCTGCAAAGGAAATCCCAAATTTCACAAATAAATTTATGTAAAACACTGATAAAAATTATGTAAGAATTACAAAGCAATTAAGAAAGAATGCTTGAAAAACAATTCCAAAATAAGAAAGAATATATACTACGTCAACAAAGAAATGTTATGGTACTTATTTTTAAAAAAAAAATTAATATACATACTGATTTTCAAAACATTCACCTAAATTTTATAAAAAAGGGGAATGGAAAATATATTTTAAAATCATGCTTTAATAGTATCTGGCCAATATTTAAATTATTAATACAATAAAATTATTAATTTGGCCATATCTGATTCAATTAGTTCACTGTCATAATATTGCAGCAATATTCGTTTCCTATTAATGACTCTTCCGCCATAAACTTACATACATTTACACACTGCATCCTATTAAAGATGTCTGCATGTTACATTCGACCATCATCGACAGAAGAAGACCATCTGCGAGCTATATTTATTTTAGAGATTTTGTGCAGGGGAGCATGAACGGAAGCGAAGCCCATCCTTTTCTTCATGTATATATATACCTCTTGCAAAGCTGTAAATTGAAGATAGATTTTCATCTTCTTGATGTACCGATTTGTGTGTGCATTGTATTATCTTCATTTATAGTTAATTTATGTTACTCCAGAGTAAATTCTAATCTTTTTTATTCTTCCAGTTAATTTGAGTTCTTAAAGCTAATATCAGTTCTTAGATAATAAAATTATTAATACCAAATTAATAATTCTCGAGTTGAGATTAAATTACGTAGACTTTATTTGACTTGGTTCAGTTTTTATTAACATCACACTATGGCTACAAAATGGTCTACAGGCTGCGGATCTCATAATTTTAAAGTCTTAATAAGATAAAAAGGACAAACACTCTTCTAACACTCACATCATGCCACAAGATAGCTTTAAGGTACTGTTAGATTTAGTGTGTAGCACTCTACACACTTATAAACAGAGGCATTGAGTTTTGTATCCCCAATCTTTACACTAATAAAACGTAACTAAGTCACCAGATTCCCGCAACCCGTTCTTTAACGTGAATGTCATACAAGAGCTTCACAACAGGTTGTTAGTGATAGTCTGAAATCAATCGCAAAGAAAACCGAAAACCCCAAGAATATACTACTGCTTTCCATGCAAGGGAACTACATTCTTAACATTTTTTTTTTTAATTTAAAACTTTCCTGAACAACAGGTTCCTGTGTGCTCTACCCAATACAAAGGGGTTTAAGTATGTCATAAGTATACTTTACAAAGATTTGAGTCTCATCCTCTCTAGTTTGACAGATGCTACAACTATTTGCCTATCATATTGGCATGTTACATGAGGACACCATTAAGCATATTTTTTAGTATCCTTTGTTTAAGACTGCCAGTCATAAAATGTTTTCTGATTTCTTCTACAAATAATCATCACATGTTTTAATTTTGGTACCTCATCAACATACTTAAGGGACCATAATAGATGCAAGTTTATCATGAATACATCTTTCACAAAGCTCATATTATGATTGACATACAGTTCACAAATAACAATATTACACACACTATATCAAATTTTAAAAATTCTAAGATTTATGATGGCATAAAGAAGGAATCAAGAAGTCAAATAATTTCCTTAACGAACACTAAAACATTAACAGTGTCAAAATTATAACTGGAATTTTATAAGCATTATAATTTCAATATATCTATATTTAAATTATGTTTAACTCAAATACAGTTCACAGAAACTTTTTCGATGGACATCAATAACTTAAAAATAAAAAATAAAAAAAAAGCTCAAAAAAGATATGCATAACAAACCATAGAAGTTGAAAAAAGAAATTGTGCTTACATGTAGCTTTAGTCACATAATAGTTATCTTAGGTCTTAATAGCTTCCATTATTAGTTAAGATTAAATTTTTATGTATTTTTATTTCGAGAAATATTGGTTTGAAACTATATAATGAGAACTACATTAGTAATAATATATTAAAAATAAGAATTTCTAAATTACCATGATATATTGTTACATCAAGTGGCAACTACTGAAATTGTTTTTTCACAAATCCAAATATCTATAATATCTGATTCTAAGATTTAATTCTAGGTTCGGATAGAATTTAATTTAATTAATTCTCTTTTTTTTATTCAAATGAATAGTTCTTTACCAAAATTAGTAACCATGAATTATTTATCATAATTACTTTCACTTTATTAATTTAACTTACCAAGCCCAAATTTTTAGGACACATAAGTTTGCAATAAGACATCAGAAACATAGTAAACTTGTGCTTAAAATTCTAAATTTGGATTACAAATTACCGAAATGCATATTCATTACATAATTTTGAGGTTATTTTTCAATCCTTTTTGAAAAGAATTTTTTAAATATCAAATCTTACAATTTCTGAAAATATATCTTCAGTTTTCTTTTTCCTAACAGCTATATTTGAAAATCCTTGCATGGAGACTTCGATCAGTTACAATCCGTAAAGGGAATTGATAATTTAACGTTTCACTATTACTTTTACAATATAAATTCATCTACACAACGTTATTTTTAAGACATTTTTACTACATACAACTATGAGTCCAAACAAAAATTAATCTATTTTAAAAGAAATAATTTATACTAATTTTAACATACCTGAATCAGATCTAATATGGCAAGTTCGCTCTCAGAAGAGTCAACACAAAACACTATGTATAAAGTGGCATAATGTCGATAAATGATTTTTAAGCTTTTGTCTCCTAATATTGTACTACAAATGAAAAATGTGAATCAATATTAACTTGTTTGGTTTTTATTATATTAATAAAAATAATTTGCAAAGTATTTCACAAACACAATTTTATGCATAAATTTGTATTGTAAATAAAATAACACATCAACTTTAAAATTATATTACAGCACACACACACAGATATATATATATATGATGAGAAAAATCCTTAGAACAGAATAGTTACAAGATTATACAGGAGACAATAAACACAAAGAAGCAATAAAATGACTAATTTACTAAATAATCTCCTCTTACAAATATATGTAATTACAACATATTAAATAATCTCATAACAAAGACATACAACGTATTAAATAATAAAAAAAAAATTAATTCTAGAAATACCTGTAATCTCAGTAATTTTAAAAACACAGAAAATACAGTACAGTTTTTATCAGGGAAGAATCAGGTGAAGGCGTTTCAATTACAGAGTTATGTCAATAAGACATACATATCCTCGTTAGATATGTATATCTCATTCAGTTTTAAAATAAAAAAAAAAAAATTGGACATTAAACTTAAGGGTCAAGAGTTTTGAGAACACTCTCTGAGTGGAGTAGCGGTTCATGAAATAGAGTTTTTTATCATAATTCCAGCGAGCAAAAAATGTTACAATTACGATTTTTTAAGCTAATCATTTTAGAGGACCTTTGTTCGACACCATAAAAGTGTCAAATTTTATAATAATTAAAAGGAATTTAAGGAAATTATATGTAGGGAAGGGAAAACTAGCAAAACCTAGCTATTGAGGATAGAATTTATGAGCGCGAAGTCAGAAAACAATTAGATTCAATAAAATTTACTAGAAATTCCTGAGTTTTAGAGTATGAATTGCGAAGAATCCTCAAAGGAATGATCCAAGAATATTGATATACAGCACCATGACAGCCCAGAGGTACGTTCATGACATTCTTCAGTCATATGTGTTGCCACTCCTGACACACAAGGGTTCCACATTACTACATCCACTACATATCCGCCCTTCCCCGGCCTGCTCGCTCCCCAGATTTGTCACCGATCGGGCATATCTGGGATCATTTAGGAAGGCAAGTTGGACAGTCTACGAGTTTGTGGAATTAGAGGCGCGTTTACAGCAAATGTGCAACGAGACGTCGCGGGACATAATACGGGACTTGTATGCCTCAAAGCCCGACAGTATCACATTATGCATTCATGCTAGAAGTGGTCCAACAGGGTACTAAAACCTCCATTCATTTGTAATTTTACTTACAATAAATGATTATTTTGCTTTGATTTTGTAATCACCTACTACATAAACGTTGTACTTACGTTTATAAAATGTTGTTTTATTCTGACAACGCTTTCTTGGTGCGCAAATTTTTATGGCAGAGTATATATATATACTTCACTTTTTAATTTTATCTTTTAGTGTAAATCTTATGTTAAAAACTACTATTTCCCGAATCACGGGTAACGAGTAATCATCCTGAGCTCCATTGGAAAAATCAAGAACATTCTGCAATAAATTAAGGGTTAATAATATTTTATTGGATTAAATGTATTTGCACGAAATTTAATTTAAAAGCTTTTCTGAAGTTACAATACAATGCTGGTGATAAATTATTAGCAATCAAAAGACACCAAGCAGTCAGTCTGTCTGTTATTAGTAATAAAAAGTGAAAGAAGTAATAATGGGGCGTCACAAACTAATAAACTGCACTACAATATAAAAAGCAAATGCATTACTAATATTCTAGAAAAGTAATATGGTTTTCATTTATTAACATTATATACAATTTTTTAACTCTATTTCTTATCTCCATTTTACGATACACATTGATATAACTACGGCGTGTTTTGAGTCCTGATTCTACTAAATACTCGTCATGAGGAATAATGGTGGCGGTGGTTGCTAATTGGCCCTGAGCCTCAAAGTCTTCACGTGGTGTGGTGTGGTAGCGGTACTACATTCGAAATATTTTCCTCGATCATGATAAAAAAAAATTATGAAGTCAATTAGCAATAAGAAAATTCCCTTAACTTGTTGCTGAATGTTTTTGATTTCTCTCATGATCCTAGGAAAGATTAGTCGCTTCCCGCGATTCGAGATGTGAAAATAGCAGTCGTTTTTAACGAGAGAATTTGGATTGACGTTAAAAATACCAAAAAAATTAAAAATAATAAATCGAATTCCTCACATATATAAATACAATGCGGCCCGTAGGAATAAAATGCGTTTCCAAAACAGCACACAAAATCATTTAGATTTGACTTGCCCGATATAGAACAATTTTCACACGTTGCTTACTTGTGCATTTTTCCATAATCAAAATTCCGAGCCTTTGTTTTTCAGACTCCTCAAAAATAACTTTCCCAAATTAAAATGTTTTGGATTAAAGTATAATTTTAAAAACTATCCGGCAGTCACAACACAACGCTGATGCTAAATTATTAGCAATCAAAAGACATCAAGCAGTCAGTATGGAACAATACGCTTCTGAATCAAAAATATTAGGCTTGCTGCAGACAGATTAGCTGCTGCTATTTTGTATGATACGAGCGTTGCATTCCCTCCACGCATTTAATAATACACATTCACACTCTTCAGTAGGTTTTCTGGTTAAGTATACATTGTGTGTATCGCCCATTCACGCTAGACAGCCCGCAAATTTTATTTTATTTTTAAATGAGCTCAACTTTGTTACTGTTTCTGATCAAGAATATAGAAGTATAATTATGACGATAATTGAATCAATGTACTGAGATATTCCTATAGTAATAGGGTATGATACGAATGACTCATGGTGGAATGTTCTTTGGTACTTTCCTGTATTATAAATGTTTAAAAGTTTGTTAAGATGAACCATCTTCACGGCCACAGATTGATACTGGGTGGGCCGTTGGTTGGCTAGTGTTGATCTAAGCCATACTTCGTAAAGCAGTCTCATTCACACACTAGGAACATCCCTTCTTTTGTGGTTGCTTTCAGCACTTAACAATAGGAAATATTCCAATATGACACCCATCATGGACATACATCACTAATGCGCAGTTTATTGTAATTTTCAACACTAGTTACTGTAATTTATTTTGCGCCATTAAAGTTAGTTTGAAATGATGATATCATGTGATCATATTGGGTCAAATATTTAGATTATAAGAACTTGACTTCTTGGCAGATAGGGCGTGAAAATTCTGGATTAAATACATCAGTGTCGAATATTTTATCATTTATTAGTCTAATGTTTTCATAATTTATTCTAATAATAGTGAATTTTAAAATAACAGTTTTCATAATTTCAATGAGTTCAAAGATAGTTAAAAATTGTAATTCCATAGTCCAATTCTGTCATGTATTTAGTTGTGTTATTGTCTAATTTAGCTTCTTGTAGCCGTGATGTAGTAATAAAATATTGGAAAAGGACTTAAAGATTCACTGGAATTAATCGATCCAATTTCTCTTTTCAGTCATGAAATAATAAATAGGATTTCTTTTATTAGTTGTTTCTTCCAACTGAAGAGAGAATTTCAAGGGATTATTTCTAACCTCTGTAATAACTTGGTCAAAGATGTCCATACCCAAATCACCGATTCGGTTCTTAATAACATTATTGGACAACAGCATTAATTTAAGCTTGTTTGAGGTTTCTTTTCCCAGAACAATTGTTGTCATTTCTAATGCATACAGTTTTATCACCTCTTCTGCAATTGTATAAGGCTTCTTGGATTTTGGATACTTTATACGCCACATAGTATGATGTCATCAGTAATGGTTTATCAGCAGGTAAATAGCCTAATTTTGAAAGGGTTGATCGAGAACTTTAATTCCATGATATTGGCCATCGAAACTGCACAGATGTCCATCTGTGAATTGTCTAAATGGAAGATCTTTTTCTTTTTCAAATGAAGACGATTTTCTTGATTCCTTCACTCGACTTGTGCAATAATGACGCATAATAATATTCACTTATTGATTTCATTTTTTCCAAGTAATCGGTGTAGATTACTCCGAGTGCACCCCAAAAAACCGTGGCTTTCATCTTGCCACTATCTTTGCTTTCTTCGAAGCCCAATCGCATACTATTTTGACTGTTCCCTTGTCTCTGGAGTGTAATAGTATATCCACGTTTCGTCCAAAATCATGTATCGAAGCAGAGACTCATCAAGATTGCGAGAAAAAAGCGCCAAAATAGCTTCAGAGTCGACCACATGATTGCGTTTATTTTCCACAGAAAGCAAAAGCGACTTCCATCTTGCCGAGATTTTTTTTCACACCCAATTTTTCGTGCAAAATTGAAAACACTGTACCTTGCGATATACCAGTGGCCTCAACTATTTCACGCGCTTTGATTCGTCGATCACTCAAAACCATATCGCGGATTTTGTCAATCATTCCGTGATTAGTCAGTTCCACTGGACGTCCCGAACGACGTCTTTTGTGGATGTATGGCCACTTTTAAATTCATTTACCCCAAAATAAACAGTTGCAAACACAGGAGCAGATGTGCCATGAACTTCATCCAACTCAGTTTTGATCTCTTTCGGTGTTAAGCTTTTTAAATATAATAACAGCTCGCGAAACTCACTTTTTGTCTAGTGAGTCATCATTGCTTACTAAAAACAAACCCATTTTCGATGCTACGCACACCATCTGTTGGATTTTCTAACGACTTACTGAACGACCCTTGTACTATATATTCTACATTAACTAAACAGTCTAAGCTGCATTGGTTATCAGATATCCTAAGCTTTTAGTGTATGTAATATATGATATAAAATAACTCTTATCCTTCCAATGTGACTCAAGGAAATCAAAAGATTGGACAACTTTGCTTTATAAACTAAAGCATTAGGAAAACACTTCAGAGTAATACAAATAGAATTTATTGGAAGATTTTACACAATAGCCTTCCTTATTTACATAAAAGTTCCTATTATGCATGAATGTTTTTATATATGCATATCATTGGCCTTCACTAGGATTGATGACACCAGATGCACCCTGAGGATAACCCCCACCCCTCAACTTTTTTTTCCAAAGAAATTGTTGAACCAATTATTTTCCTATCACAATTAGAGTATTATGTGACAATAATATTTAAAAATGATAAATATTTGTGAAAACAAATTATTCCTCAGAACAAATTACGAATAATATTCTATAACTCAAAAATAATCTAAAACTGGGATACTATTAATTCAATTTTCACTATTCTTCGATTCAGAATGCAGTAACACCCTTATCAAAAGTTGTTTTTATGAGGGGAAGGGTGTCCATGCCCTAAGTCATTTCATCTCCAAGTTAAAGATTCATGATTGTGGGGTTCTAAGAAATTAGATATCAGTATCATAATAAGCACATAAAATTAATTAGATTCTAGATATTTTACTAATAAATGTGTATACGTGATTACAATTGACCATGTAAACTGATTCCTCTCACTCACTCTCCCTAAGTGAGTGAAACTGTATATATCTGAATATATATTACAATTATTATATTAATTATAATAAAAGCAAACTAAATTAAATGAAAAATCTTTACCTTAGAATATGGAATGATTTTTTAATAAAAGTACTAAAAAATTATTCCATATTATAAGTTAACCGAAAGATAAAATAGCAGATCCAAGGGCAAATCTAAAATGGATACTCAGGGTCTCAAAATAACAAATTTAGGTTTCCAATTGAACAGCAGAGTTAAACTAGTTTTACAACGAACCAACCTTTCTCTTCTGAGAGTAAATATAAAACTTCTCTATAAAATCAAAATTAATGAAATGTGAATACATATTTAAATGAAAAGCCATACAAACACGAAACATACCAATCAATAACATATCAATATGAACCTAGAAGCCAGAAAACTGGATAAAAAGCAATACAACAAAATAACAGGATGGCAAAAATGGGAAAATTAAAATAATTAAAATATTCAGACATTTTTTAATCTAAATTATTTGAAAAAAAGAAAGCTTTTTATTTTAAAAACTACAAAATTGCAGTCCGTCTCTTCAAAAAGTAAAAATCTCTTGATCAAATAGTAGAATGTTAGAGCCATCTATATTTAGTGCAAGAAACATGTAATTGATAATTATCGCGAGGTAAATATATAAACTAAATCAAAATTATAAAAAATATATATAAATTTACAGCTTATACTAGAAATATTTATGATGTAGATGGATTTTTAAAAAATTAATGGGTTATCATGTTACATGGAACATCTGAAGAATTTATCAAAATTTACAAGTTTGGCTGACTTATGTGTAACTTGTTATTATGAAGTAAATAATTTAGAATAACATTTCAGTACATAGATATATGTATATTACTGTTCCAGGAAGGAGAACTTTAATAAAGTGAAAATTAAATGCGTATCTTTTATATCATGTATACTGCAGTATAAAATACATTTTATTTGAAATTCAACATCTAGAAAGTCAGCTTTGAGTTAGTTTGTTGGAATCAGAATTAGAAATTCTGCATAAAATGTAAAACAAGGTTTAAAATCTCTATTTAAGTAGAAATTTTTGCCAAGGAAATAAAAGTACACGAATCACATCCCCAAGGATATTCCCAGATTAAATAAGAAACAGACAAATGGTGTCGAAAAAACTTTTCTACAAGTTCAGAGATTTGTTCTCCAAAAGTGACAAGGTGTTAAGTAAAATTTGATGTAGGTCATACAAGTATTATTTCACACCAAATTGACTCAGGAAACCATCCCCCTATTAAGCAGCACCCAAGAAGAATACCCCTGTCCAAGAGAGAGGAAGTTGAGAAATTGATTGAGGAGGTGAAGAACAGCAATGCTATCCCGACCTTGGGTCTCTTTGTAAAACAGGGAATTTTGAAACTCATTGACAAAAATTTAAGGGGTGTTGAAAACATCTAAGCAAGCAATATTCACCATACAATGCACAGGCGGGGAGCAAGCGGTGAATCGCTAGACGGCGTTGTAATCGAAAGCATAAAGCTTTAGTTTTCTTACACATCGTCAAATATTATGAATTTCAGGAGTCATGGCGACGTACAGTAATCAGGAACATGCCATTGGGACGATTTTTGCTGAGTACTTAGCCCTAGAGAGGCTATCGGCAAGTTGAAATTATCCCTGAAGTGAGTGAGTGAGTGAATGTAAAGTTTATTGGCGCAAGAGCCATATATGGCTATGCTGCGCCAAACAAGATTAAACTGTGGTCTAGACGTGAAGTTGAAAAAAAGATAAGTGATTGACAAGAAGGAGGGTCGAAAATAGAGAAGGATCGCTAGGGTATCCCGGGAGTGCAATTATCCCTGAAGACCAAAATAAGACGAGGAAGCCACTGAACAAGGACTTTGGCAATTTAAAGTGATGTTTGGTCATTGAAATGCCCCTGCGATTTTTGATAGACTTATAGAGACTTACACGTGAAAGGTTGTCGAAGCCTGTGTGAAACATTTAGACGATATTATTATCGTGGGACGCACGTTCGAAGAACATCTCAGTAATTTCTATAATTTTCAAGAAACAGAAAAATGCTAATCTTAAATTCAGTTCTAAAAATGTCGATTTTTTTATAAGTTATCAATTGCGGGGATATCACATCTGTAAAAGGTATTAGAACTTATCAAGAGAAAACAATAGCATAAATATGACAGACATGTTCGTTAAAACTATAGCTTCCTACATGCCATCTCCAAACCACATTTTTTCAAATTTAGTACCAAGTTTTAAAAACCTTTGTAAGAATGCAGAATTTCAATACGATTTTTATGAAAGTAGTATGTTAAAAATATGAGAAAATTCAATTTCTGAAAGAATTCCTAGCTTTTATTGAAAGCCAATAGACTACTATTTCTCTATCAAAGAATTATGTTTTATAAAATACTTAGTTACCCTGAAATATTTATTAAATACTTTATTACAGTAGTATTTAAATAAATAGTTGCATAATTACCAGGGACTTCCTCTATGGAATACAAAAGCGATTTCTTTTAACCCTTCATAACAGTTTAAGATTTTTGAAAGTAACATAATACATATAATCTCAATTCTATAATAAATCTATGAGTTCTATAAACATAAATTCACATTGCATTGAAATTCAGCAAAAGCTTCCAAATGAAACCCATTATTTGATGGCAGTTTTTGTAATAAAATTTTCTAAATTACTAATTAGCTGAAACTATACAGTTAAATTATTGCTTGGAAACAACTATACAGTTAAATTATTGCTTGAAATCGTGTGTGTGTGTGTGGAGGGGAGAGAGAGAGAGAGAGAGATGAAAAATATATAAGGAAATTAGTAATTCAGTAATACAAAGAAATAATTCAAAGCAAATAAATTTAATGAAGAAACAAGAACTTAAATATGGAAGAAAAAAAATTTTAATTACAAAGAAAATTTACAAATAGTTTTTTTTAGAATAAAGAAAAACTTTAAGAAAATAAATTGTTTTTAATTGCATACAATCTAGAACAAAAGAAAAAATTTCACAACAAAACACAAATAAGAAATAGATAAATGTACCTGAAAGAATACTTAACTTATAAAAAATGGCATGAAGTTCAAATCATGAATAAGTACAAACCAAGGCATGAAAAAAAAACACCATAAAGAAAATGAAATATAACATTTACAAATTCTGAATCTGGCTTTTGACAGATTAATAGGTTAAACAATGTTACACTTGCTTGTTGAAGCTAAAAGTTTTACTTTTTAGTTACAAAACAATTTTAAGTGTGTATAAATAGGTGTAGATTAATTTCAATGTTTACATTTATTTTCCATGGCTTGAAAGTATTTGTTTCCTTGTTTTCTTTTATATATAGTTGAATTCCTCTTTGATTTTGGAAAATTTTTTTGATTACTATTGATATATACCATTATTGGTAATCTGATTACCGAAGATATGAAGGTTGGATCCATGGAACTAGTTTAAACACACATTTCGAAGTCTGTTATAATACAAAATTACATAATCTCCATTTTTGAATTTTTATTTTCTCGAGGGTATTTTTTTAATAATTTGGTTGTAGTTCTTATAAATGGTTTTATTTTTATTTTGAATCTAAATAATCATATATAATATGGTTTCTTGAATTTTTGTGTTGTTTTTAGATAAATTTATGGTACGGCTACATTTAAATTCAACTGCCCAAAATTTCACGGAGGTAAATGATGGTACAGAGTCCCTGTACACAGCATGCAACTCATATTTGATTTGTGTAGGCATATTGCCTTTCACTTGATAACTTTCCTATTGTTGTCAGTATGACGAAAAGTACATTCTATCATAAATATTATTATTGCAGATCTCTGAATTTTGACAATCTTCAAACTAATTCTTGATTATGCAAGAGTTTGGTTTTTGTTATTTGACTAGGAGAACTCCCCAAGATCCTCACCTAAATTGGACTTTATAGAAAAAAATCTCAATATCATAGAACCTGCATTAAGAAACGAAAATAATACATATTCCTTGTGTTTTTCTCTAGCGTTTTTAAATGCTAATATTTAGTAACTGCCAAGTTTATAGCCACTCCCAAAGTTTTAAGATAATTAGGCCAGTCAAATCTACCTTTAATGGAAACGTTTAAGTGCCAACAATCAAGTTCTTTTTTAGGGGTTCACAGGTGGGTTAAAATAATAGAAAATACTATGGGCAGGTTAAAATAATAAATGTAGCTGGCCCAACAGAGAAATTAACAGCCATACAGAAGCTAAATGACAACTCTCACCCAGAGGAGTTGAAGGGGGAAACTGACTACAAAGATATCTGGTTTCAAACCTTAAGAAAGGAGTCCTGATTTAGTTTAGCTCCCCCTCTCCATCCATATAGAAGGGAGAAGGAACAACAGGTCAGTGAAAAGCAAGAAATTTTGGCATTGTTCAGAGCTGGAGGTCACTGATCGTCGATCTTACAAGAGACAGAAGTCACAGATGGGACTGTGTCCGAAAGGATTTGTAATCGTCGGCCATTTTTCTTTTCTGCGTCAAATGTAATATTTTTTGTGTGTGCATCTCTGTATGTATGTTTATATTAAGTTGTTCAAACAAAAAGTAAAATGGAGATAAATTAAACGAGTAACTCCCAACAACGCATGCTGCACCACTTCTTCACTGGCCATGAGTGGGATGGAAAGAAGAGAAGAAGAATACTATAACTATATACTATACTAACTAATATATTGTAACTAAAAATGCTGGAAACTATACAATGCTGTTACTCTTATACTGTTACGTGACACTTGTTAGGATGCCAAAATAAATTCAGTTAAAGCGGTGTATATACATTTTGAACAAAGTTGTAATGCCCAAGAAATTTTATTGATGAAAGTAATGATAATACAGCGGTATCTGAAGCTAAAATTCTATTGGATTCAATACAAGAAAAACCATTTATTTCATGTTTAATTAAATGGTTTACAATATTGTCCAAAATTAAAACCATTTCAAACAAATTGTTCTTCTCGGCTTTTAATTTAATCAATAAAATTAAAACAGAAACACAAAATTTAAGAACAAAATGTAACACACTTATAGATGAAGCAAAAAAGTTAGCACATAATTTGAATATTTTAGAACATTTTCCTGAAAAACAAATTCGAAAAAAATTATATTCCAAAATAGCAGAAGATGGAAATTATAGAAAACCTTGTAGATGAATTTAACTTCTTTTTTTTTTAACACTGTTATTGTACAAATAGAATATAGATTTAAAAGTATACCAAATATTATTTCTGATTTCCAATTAATCACTGATATAAAAACCTTAGAAAAGCATGAATTAGAAAAATGCTCCAAAAACTGTAAAGTTTATAACCAAAATGTAGATAATTTAATCTAGGAAATTGATTTGCCCTGAAATTTGATTTTAAATGAAAGGGATGTTAATAATGCACCAGACATATTGCAATACATATTAAATAATTATTATAATGAGTTATTTCTAAATGTATTGACTGTTTTAAAACTTTTATTTTTTACATTGCCAGTTACAGAAGAGCTGAATGCTCTTTCAGAAAATTAAAATTAATAAAGAATTATCTTCCTTGCATACATCATGCATGTGTGCAGAATGCTTAAATGCACTTGCTACATTAAGCATCAAAAAAGAAATAGCAAAAATTTTTAATTTTTCTGAAGTAATTAACACGCATATTCGAAAAACAAAATCACACCTTAAATAAATATGCATTAGTAATAAATGTTCCTGTTTGCATTTTTTTTTTTAAACTTTTTAAAAATTTAGGGCCCCAAATGATTTCTTGCACCCAGGCTCCTTTATAGAGAAGCCCAGATCTGACTATAAGTCACGAAAGTTAATACATACACCCAAAAAAATTGCAATTTTTTCTGTAATTATTAGAACTGAAAAACTGCAATATTTTTTAAGTAAAATACAAACTGCATTCACCCATATTTATATCAAAAAAGAAAGATTTCAAATTTGTAAAGGAAAAACAATTCATTTAATGAAAATCAAATAACACAAAAATGTACATACACATCAAAGAAAATGAAAAATATAATTTATGCAGTTGAAGAATATTTAATATCACATAATTTGGCCTTGTGAATCAATGATGGATGTAATCTCCAAGGTATTGAGGCAGTTAAATTTTGTTTGATAAATATATCTGGCATAATACCAAACCACATTTGTAACAATACATTTCTGAAGAAATTTTCAACTTGGACACTGCAATTTCTAATTCTCCTGTCAAGTTCATGTATGTTGAATGGGTTTATACATGTTCAATGGGATTCAAATCTAACAACTGAGGAGAGTTATGAAGTCTTGCAGGTATTTTGTAAAGGAGCCATTCTTCACAATTTTTGCTGCATTTTGGATTATAATCATGTTGAAAGATTTGCTGACTTCTGAGTGGTAAATTATCGAAGATGCTTGCATATTATTTTATAATATCCTCCAAGAATTTGAAATAATACATCATACCTTCAGTGAAGCTAATTTCCTAATACCAGCTGTCAACACTGACCTGCTCCTGCTCCTCCAATAGATATCACACAAACTAAAGGAATAACTTTTATGACTTTCAATTATTTGCTTCTGCATTGCTAAATTTTACCATGTCTATCACTTCTGAAAGGATTGTATTTACTCTCATTGGTAAAAAAGACAATTTTCCAAAAATCAAAATACTTATTCATTAGTTAAGTTCAGCCTTTTCCTTAGATTTCCTCTGGATGTAAATGTTTTTGTTTTCATTGAATTCTGCCAAGAAATCCTCCAGATCAGAGGATTAACTGTTTCTACATTAACACTCTTATTAGTTGTTGCATCAACATACATTGATTGAGGAGCAGATCATTTTGGATTTAACCTCACTTTCCTCTTACCAGTGCTCAAGCATCTATTTAATTCAAAAGCTTAGATCGTCCAGTGCAAGGTTTTTAAAAATGAGTCCAGAATTTCTTATAATAGTTTAAGCAGAAGACCAACTTTTCCTTAAAATTTCTGCAAAATCAGCACAGCATTTTTTAATTTCTCTTTAACTTAATGATCAAATTCAATTCATAAACACAAATATATTTCTTGGAGCAATTTTAATGTAACGTAACAACATAAAATTGCTTACAGCATACTGGAGATTCAATTTTCAATAATAATGTTTAAAACTGCAATAATGCATAAATAAAAGTGAAAACAAGTGATATTTAATAACTCCTGTATAAAGAATTTTGTGGCAGGTGGTTTTTTTTTTTTTTTTTTTTTTGCATCTTCTTGAGAAGTAATAAAGTTTTTACCACTTATTTTTATAAAATACTATTTAACTTATAAAATATAACATTACCAAAAAATTTATCTTTTGAAAATATATAAAATTTCTTAAATCTCATCATTTTACTAGGTGCATATTGACTTCTCTGATTGATATGAAAATTTTTCTTCATAAGAAATTTTCAAAATTTTTCATCTTTCTTTTTGGAAAACATTGTCTCTCTCATTTGACAAAGTGCATTAAAGAAACATTTAAACAACTCTTGTTGGGAACCAGGCCCTATCTGTATATGACACGTATTATATTCCGGAACTTCTAGATTTCAAAATAACAAAAAATATTTAAGCAAAAAAAAATAGCAAAAGTGATATTTAACATTTATGAGCCATAATTCAAATGCAGAATTGTTGAGACAGATCATATACTTAATTCTTATTACATAAAATTTTGCTATATTATTATGTCTCCTCATTCTACTTCCTAAACCTAAAATATTTGAATTTCTTCCATAGACTGAAAATCAATTCCATCTTTAATATTAAATAAAAACACTTACACAATGCGCACTTCAAGAATAAACTATTAATTTTAGAAAAGAAATTACTTACTCTCCTGCTTCAATAAAGTTACAAACTGCTTCACCTCGTTTAGCAACAATCTGATAAACTTGCCTTATTATTTGTTGCTGCTTTTGTTCAGACTAAATAAAATAAAAATGAATCAAATTTTAGAATTTTTAAGTAAAAATTAAATTTATCAGTTCTATAAATAAGAAATGTAGAAATAGGTTTAAAAATTGGACAATATCAACAATAGAAGATTATTTGAACTAATTTAATTCTTTAACTAGTGATAATAGGATAATTTTTCAAATCTGCCTTAAAGAAGACTATAATGGAAACAGTTTTCATTTTATGAAAGACATGAAATAAATAAATGCAAAACAGTATATATATATATTAAAATTTCTGTATCCTTTTTAAAGGCAAGCTAAAAAGAAATAAGATGGTATGTAATACAAAGAAATTAATCAAAATCAATACAGTAATAATTATTAAAAATACAGGCACAAACAAATCATGTATTAGCATTTTTCTGTTCATTTACAATAAAATAGAGCTTTATATGTTTTTATATCCATATTAATTTTTAAATGCATATAAAAATTAATTTGTTTTTCAACTTTACTTTTATTACAATTCCTTTAACAAAAAAATATTGCTTTTACTTAGCAGAAATAACATTTCTTTCATGTCTTACAAAGAATAAAACAAATGCATATGGAGTGCCTGTTTTTATAAACTATACTGATACACACAAAATTATTAACAATTTATTCATTATTTCAAAAAATATTCTTAAAAAGGCTTCAGCCCTTAAGATGTTATCAGAATATAATATGAGTGAGCGAGAATGATGGTGGAGTTTAAAGGTACAAGAGTCAAATGGGCCATGCTGTACCAAACAACATGTAACTGTGATGTAGATGTTAAAAAAAGAAAAAAGAAAGCTAAAAATAGTTGGCAAGAAGGAGGGTTAAAATAGAAATGGATCACTAGGATATCACAGAGCAACATCAACTGTTTATACTAAAAACAGTAAACCCTATAGTATGGGGAGGAGAGGGGAGGAAAGATCACCAGGGTGTCTGGGAGTTATGAAGCCTATGCTTTCCTGAAAAGATAAGCCCCTGAGGACAAATATAATACGAATCCGGCAATCTTTTTACTAAAATTAAATCAATCTCCTCACAAGCTAACTTAATTACTCTAATGCAAGATTTTTTTAGTTAAATGTGACAAGAATGATTTCCTGACAGAAAACTGACATCTCTTTTTAGCAAGAGGTTCAAATTTCCTGAAAAATAGCATTCAATTCCTTAACAGTATACAATCAAAATAATGTTTATGTAATAGAATACACTGAGGAAGATAGAAAAACTTTTTTCAATTGAAGTGATGTATACATGCTTTAAATATTTGGCAATTGTTCAGCAATATAATAAGATTACTATTTGTTTGAAGATTCACAAATAGGTTTCTCTTTAATACAGGAAAAAGCAGCATGGTAAATAGCAAGTTTGTAATTTATCTTCAGAATGATTTCCAATGGGTTTTTGTCTTACCAAAGGCTAAAATGAATCACTTAACCATTTATTCAACATATACTAGAATTTTTTTCATTTAATTGCCATTCAAAAGTAGATTAGTTTTGTTTGTTTGTTTAATATTTTTACATAAGTTGAAATCCCAGGTTCTTTAAATAATCACTGCATTCGGATACAATACATAAGCCAGCAACATTTCTAGCAACTTTTTCCTAATTCTAATCCTATAAATAGAAACATAACATCAAGAAAGAAATTCAAGAAAAGTGCTTGAATTCAAATGACAGATTTGTGTAAATTTTTTCCTTCCATAAATGGCATTTTTTGATCCAAGACTTTTAATTTCATCATATCAACATTCACAATCAACAGAAAAAAAATCTTTCAGTAGCAAAATGACTTATGTAACCATCATTTAAAAAAAAAAAAAAAATATGTCATTCAATCCTTTATTTACTTAATCAGCACATCAGTCTATTAAGTAACCCATCAGAATGCAAGTTATATATAAAATGGCGTTTTAAAAATGCAATATCAAAACAGCTGTATAAACAATGTTGGATATCTCTCAGGGACTCTTTCTATGTTTCCTCTCATCTCCTTCCTCCCACCTTCCAATATTATAATAATAATTTTAAATTCTAATTCATTCTTAA
The DNA here is from genome assembly GCA_019974015.1 of Nephila pilipes. Lineage (NCBI taxonomy): Eukaryota > Metazoa > Arthropoda > Arachnida > Araneae > Nephilidae > Nephila > Nephila pilipes. The sequence goes on along the minus strand of BMAW01023587.1, from coordinate 443,050 downwards.
GTTGATAGAAGAAAATATAAAACAATTTTTAATTTGATAAGTTAAAATTAATCAAAGAGTAAGACTATCCTAGATCTTCTAGGATAATCTCAAGATATTATATAACATTAATTATGGGTTAATATTGAACACATTTATACGAATGAAATAATCTTATATTATCTAACAGCATGGAGGTGAGGTGAGGCTAATTTGAGTATGATTGGCTAAGTGTAGATAAATCTACACCTCATTATACGTCATACTCTTCTAGACCCAAAAACGTGGACAAAACACAAACGAACTTTACTAAAAAATTACGAATGGAGCAAATAAAAGTTATGCATCTAATAATTTTTACTAATTCATGATTTAGAGTCGAAATGCCAATCATTTAAATTCTACTTTCTTAGTACTTCTGAAATGCTGTACATCAAATTCTAGAAAACATAATTTTTAACTTTAAAATTTACTTAAAAAGACACATTTGTGAATGTATTAAAAAATTCATAATATAAAATCAAAACAGGCATTTGAAAGTTTGTAAGTCATTCTATTAAAACTGGGAACCAGAATTCAGAAAAAGTTATTGTAATATGACATGGCACAAATTATTGGAAACTTCCTTTCTTGCGAATGATTACTGACTAAAAGTCAGCAACTCTTACTATCTCGGAGAGAGTAAAGGGGAGATAGTATCTCCCCTTTATGAGTAGAAAAGTTTTACGATACCTCATGCGGCGTATGGGGGAATTCCTGATGTTCCCCGAGGGGGAAAGAAATTGTTTCCTCAAAGCGCCAAGTGGAAGGGATATTTTGACTTATTAAAATTATTGAAGTATTAGTTAAAAATTGTTGCAAATGTCTAAATATTGCATTGTTAGGCAAGTAAGAACGATTCCCAAGGTTTCAAAGTTCTAGCTTGATGGGAAGTTGGTTAAATTAACGATCGAAAATTTGATGACGCACACACCAGGTGAAATTCAGAAAAACGTTTCAAAAATGCATAAATCTAAAAATCAGTGCTTGTGCAAAGTGAGCACAATTGTTCTTATTATTATATCTACTTTTTTATACATATTCAACAAAGTCTAATATGAATACAGAAACAAATTTTTGAAAACTGAATTGGTATAAAATTTCATACAAGAGGTGCAAATATTTAATAAACAAAAGCGTAACCCTCAAAATTACTTTCACGCACTCAAATATACACATACAAATACATATATATATATATATATATATATATACTCACACAAATATATATATATATACACAAATACATATATACTTACACACACAAATACATATATACAAATACATTTTTCTACACACACTACATATATATATTTATACACATGTAGATATATATATACAGAAACATATATATATATGCACATGTATACTAACATATATATATACATAATGATATATTTATATACATATATATATGAACATATAACACATCGATCAATAACTCCCGAGACTAACCCAGAGATGGCGCTCGTAGTAAACCAGTAACCAGGTCTTTCTAGAGTACTAACCTTTGCTTGAAACGTGTCAAAATTTTAAGTCGATCGGACCAGGAAAAAGGTTTATTGAAGTGAAGTGAAAAAGGTTTTTTCCAAGTGGGTGCCGCGATTGCTTTCGATGGAACAAAAACAGCAACGAGTCGATGATTTAGAAAGCTGTTTATCGCTATTTACTCGCAACGAAAAAGATTTCTTGCGGGGAAAAAAAAAAAAAGATTTGGAAAAGCGTTGGAACGATTGTATCACCCTAAAAGGTGATTAACAAAAGGTGTTATGTTGATGAATAAAAAAAAATTTTGCAAAAAAAAATGTTGTTTTCAATGTTAGACTCGGGAGTTATTGATCGATGTGTTATACATGTAGATATATATATATACACACACACATACATAACACTAACAATAGCTTAAGGATATAATATTAACACTCTATTCACACAAAACTATTATGTCCAGACATACACACAACAATATATTTCTTGTTCAACTGATCAGAGTATTTTAACAAACTGCTAGGAGTTAAAGACAATTACATAATATGTGTCATGTTACTTCTTAACTGGGTACAGAATTGAATAAGGCTGGTAAAGATGTCTAGAGTAATTTAGATTATTACACTTCTAGAAATAATTCCAAAGTAATATTTCCACTTTTGAATATTAGGAAAATATTTATTTTAATGACCATACTCCAGGTAACTTTGTTTGCATTGAAACAAATCAAATATTGTTTATTACTCTATATAATCAACAGTTTCACAAAAATGCTTTCACTCTTTTCTAAGTAAAAAACATTTGCAACATTTAATTTTTGTAACTAATACAAAAATTTAATGTTGCAAAGATTCACCAAAAAATTGTATAAAAACAGTATTCCTCACATTAATGAATCAATTTATATAATATAGGAAATAACAGAATTAAATACAAAAAGATAAAAAAAATTTAAAAAATTCCACTGCCAAATGACAAGATTAACTTGTTTAAAAAAGTAATGAAAAATTAAGAGATCAGAAAAGATTCAAAAATTTATTGCTACCCAATCATATACCTGACTTAAAAGAAAAGTGAGCTATAGCATTCAATCTTAATAATAAATACTGAATGAAAATAACACTTATAGTAATCGGATTGCTTCATTATTGGAGAAGAAAAAAATCCTACATACATTTAATCAAAGAAAAAAATCCTACATACATTTAATCACAAATCATTGGTACATTATACTTTTCAAAATTTAAGCGATGAAAAACAGCAACATTGTCACTAGTATTTATTGATGATAAGTAATGGAATATTGCAGTTCTCTATACACATTAACAATCACAAATCATTGGTACATTATACTTTTCAAAATTTAAGCGATGAAAAACAGCGACATTGTCACTAGTATTTATTGATGATAAGTAATGGAATATTGCAGTTCTCTATACACATTAACAATTACTACATTTTGAAGAGAAAAACCAACATTTAAAAATAAGAATTCCAAGTCTTCATAACGAAAACACATTTCCTTTAGTCAAATACATAACATAAATATATAAGATTAACATCATTTTTCTATAAATTACTGTAAAACATCTACTTCTAAGTTATATCCATATCCTGAAAATTTAATACTGCTTTAAAAAATTCAAAGTTCAAATTTTTAAATAAGTTACAAAAAATGTGATAAAATAAATTGCATATGCCCTATATTAAAGAATTCAGTGTTATTTTAAAAGTATGAGAGGAGCATCATTAATAAATTTGATACCATCATTTAAAAATCTTAGTGTTTGAGAAATAAACATTGAAAAAGGTTACCTAAATTTCAAATTATAAATGTATCTTTCGCGTTTTTCAAACTGTCAGAGAAACTATTCTTTGTGTGCACATATTTTACAAATCAATTTAATATTTAAAAAGCGAACAAATTTTTCAACTCACGTAGTGCCGATAAAATTTTGACAATCTTGGTGTCCCGTGAAGATTAAATATTAATACAGCTTCAATCATAGTAAAAAAATGTAAAGAGAAAAAAAATTAATAAATTATTTTTCTTAAAAAAAATTATGAATTTCAAATTCAATGTTTACATCCGAACAACGGGAAACAAAAACAGCGATGGTAAACACAGGACGGAACGGACGATGTGTTCCTCACAGGTGGTTAAGTTTCAATCAAATTACGTCGAGGACTAACATGTGAACGAACGAAATAAAACAGCGCCACTGCGCATGCTAACAAAAAAAAAAATCAGTTTTCTATTCCAACAGTTTTTCAGTCAGTGTTTCATAGAATGATATTTCAGTGTCTTTAACAGTTTCACAATAATTAGAAAAATAAATCAAATTTAGTTGCTGGGTGAACATAGTATTGTTCAAACAATTGATTCCTTCAAGGGATAATAGCGTCATAAGAAAGTATGGATATTATTTCTACAAAACATTTTTCAATCTCAATTTTTTTTGTCTCAAAAGTAGGGTTTCATAGAAGAAATACATGTATCACGAGTACCATACTGATTATAATGAAATGATTTTTAAGTTCCTATGGTTTTCTTTGAAACATCTCTTTAGCTCATTTATGTACAAAAGAGTAAAAAAAAAAAAAAAAAATTTATAAAAAAAAGTATAGTCACGAAGTACTTCTAAATAGAGAGTATTGATATCTTTGGGAAATTTGAACAGTTCAAGTAGCTAATCATGGATTATCTTCTACAACTTTTATCATTTAAAAATATGTCATATAAATTAAAGAATGAATGTAACAGAGGTTTTTCTTATTATTTTTGTGCTCTTACTAATACAGTTCGCATATACTTTAGACAATGAATATCTTTCTAAGCTGTTTAACATAACAAAAATAAAGAATCTATAAGAGAGCTCTATAAAATCTTAACAGCGTTTGATATATTTCACCATCATAAATCTTCTCTTACGATTAACGGCCTAGAGGAAAACAGCCCTTTATCACTGTTCAAGAAATGTATTTAGGTAAAAAGGGGGAATGTAAACAAACTCTTTATGAAACATTGTTTCTATATTTACAATATAAAATATGTAGTCCTAAGGGACGAGAAACAAAACCAAAAGAAAATAATGAATTTACAGCTAGCTTTTCCAAACGCTTCAGATACATTCGATTGAATGTAACTATTTGAACATCTTGCAATTATCTCTCGTAATTTAGTTCACCAATAACCTCATACTGTTGTAATTTAGAAGAATATTTTGATTTACTTGTATCATCTGATTGACATTCCAATTAAAGAAGCTGTACGTTGCAATGTTGATCGATGATGTAATGTATAACCCGTGATTTTGTAAATAGCTTCAGCACAACCTGAAACAGGAATGGCTTAACATGCATATCTATCTAGGCGTCACTTTTATTTTGGCATTGGCGATAATTATTTGTCGCTGTTCGTGTGAACTATTTGAATTTAAAAAAGGGATTATAAATTCTCATGCACGCATTTCTCTCGCGGGACTCTATCTTAATATGTTTATTTTTTTTATTATTATTATTTCCTTGAAAGAACAGAACTTTAAGCAGTACAAAGAGCTTCCAGATATTTTTATAATAATTTTAAAAATGTATATACGACTATTTTTATTGCATAAAAATTTTATACTATACTTAAGCCAATCTTATATTGTCGAAACAAATTTCTTCAATAATCGTAGGAACATTCAAAAGAATTATCAAAAGGAAAATAATATACTTTAATTCAATATAAAATGAACGAACAAGAATGTTTTTTTTTTCACTGAACGAAATTCTCTTCACAAATGAATATTTAATCCTGAATTAAAGGCGAAAATATATTTATGTATTTTTTTAAACTTTTGTTAATGAATGCTTATTATCATCTTTAAAATGAATACACAAAAAATAAGAACTTAAATATGTATTATTCATTTCATTCTGATCAATTCATGCAAATAACTTTTTACTTCCATCAAAAAGAAACACAAATGTCGAAAATAAGGAGCATAAATAATTTGAAAATTTTTGATGCAATTTTATTTCAATGCTACTTTATGCAGAAAAATTACTTCTCATATTTGAAAAAATTTCAACCAATTGTTTCACATTAACTATGCACATGGAACTTATTTTTTTATATTAAGAGAATTGCTGTGTGTGTGTGATCCGTTTTCTTACAGTACAAAAATCTACTTGTTTTTTTAAGCTGCATAAGTTTATACGATGACCATTGGGATTAAGATTTCTTCTAATAATATAATATTTTACTTCATACAGTTTTGAAAAGAATGGTGGATAAAATTATTTTTAAAATATACCGGTTCTAAATGAAATACATACTTATAATGACTAATAACGCCGTAAAACTTTGAAAAAAGCTATTATACTGAATGCAAACATTTCATTAAATTTTTCCAATTCACTTATGGAAATTCATTTTTAGATAATTTAAAAGATTTATTTTTCATCCTCGATCATTCAAAAGTTTTATTCTCGATTTTTTAAATTTTTTTAATGACGTAGGAGTAACTTTTAAACGAAAAATATATTCATTTTGCCTCATACTTTATTTATTTAGATCATAAAGGAATGTTTAACAATAAAAATAAAAAAAAAAAAAAAACTTTTTTAATTTGAGTAAAATATATGTTCATAATTATTGCAAATTATTTTATTCATTATTTTAATTTAATAGTTATTTATTATAGCTATTTAAGTAACAATATTTTTTTCCACAACTGTAATTGATCAATAAAGGAATAAAACGTTCCAGTTAAAAAATTTATATAATATTGTTTCTCTGGCTTTGACTATAGATATCTTCTTACTTTTACAGCGAATTCCAAAGAGATTATTTAATCTATTTGATGCGAAAAACTGAAAATGATTCGCGTGAAAGGCTCCAAACCATATTTTGCCCAAATATTTCATTGCAGTCAGGGCGTCACATTTGGCGATTTTCCCCACAATTTTCGAATCTCCTTTGGTTCAGCCATTCCGCTGCTGACTCGTCAGCTAATGCTTAGTGAAGGCTGTGAGTCGTCAAACGCCATTTTCTCTCGTTTGTGAGTCACACTTATATGTGATATCGTGAATTTATGACTTCATTATTGCACAAACTTCATCATCAGCTGTTCGATTTGACACCCATTTAACGCATTAAAGAGTAAATTCTTGTCATCTTTTATTTCGTGATAAAGAAAAGTATCAGTTTAGAGTATAACAGGTAAGTGAACGAAGAAAATTATTTCCCCCTTAAAGTATAATTGATTTTGTTAATCTGATGCATACAGGAAGAAATGTATTTTTAGTTAGATATCTTCGTTGCAATTTGTTATTAAAAAATAACATTGTTTAGTGGAGTTGTCTTCGTGTTGTAGGCGTTGACGACATCTGGTCAATAATATTGAATTGAAATAACGCTCATGTACGTATTGTTCCTAACTTAATTAAGACTTCGCAAAATATGTAGTGTATTGTGTCTTGAGTGTGTAGCATCTGTGATATTTAAAATTTTGTTGATGAATACATTCTGTTCTACTTATTTCATAAAGATATAAGTTTTAAATCTATCAAAGAACATGACAATTTATAGGAATAAAACGTATTGTGTCCTGACTTGCATTGTATGTAAATATTCAGATGTAGATAGTAATATTAAATGTGACTACATGAATCGCTTAAATTTTTAAAGTAACTCGTGATTATATGTGTCGAGCAGAAACTGAAATATTATTTATTAACATTTTTTTTTTCCTTTGTAGTATTCTTATTTTATACTTTGATCTGCTTTGCCTTTTTTTTATTAAATATAATATTGTTTAATTCAGATAAATTATTTATAATATTTCTTCGTTTTTACTTGCTTATTTAGTTTCTACAATGAAATTCGAAATTTTTGTTGTTGAAAATTTTTTACAACAATGGACTATTTGTGTTTTAAGGGAAGTCATGAAAATTATATAATCAGTTCTCAAAACTTTTCTATTTAAAACTTTCAATACTCTGAGAATGCTGTATAAGGACTTGTTTTTTTCCCCTCCATAAGGATGTGGTCAGTAAAATAAAGCTTATGAGCAATCTAATATTTTTAAAGGAGGGAAACTATATAAGCATTTATTTAAATACTTACAAAAAAAGTGACTTCTCTGGAGAAAACAGTGTTGACAGATGAAAAATTTTGATTGTTTATGAATAGCATCCAGCCATAAATTTTAGGAAATAATACATGGTTGTAAACAAGTGTATTGATTTTGTTATTAATGTGTAATGACAACAATACTGTTAGTCATTTTTAGACTAGACTAGATTTGGTTGAATATGTAAATACATCGGTTAACATCCTATAACTGCTTAGTATTCTGATGAGAAAACAGCTCACTGTTTTATCTGTCAAATAAAATGTAATGAATAAAGGTGGTTTCTTTTAATATAGTTACAGTTTTTGAAATATATGTCAAATTATATTTTAAAAAATTATATTCTGCAGTATTATTAAATGATACATTATAAGTAATAAATTATTGTGCAGCTCTGAGAAATATGAAATAGGCTGCCAAGATATAATAATTGATAGTATATTAGTCTTTAATTTCTTATTCATTAATGTAATTTGAATACTATATTTTGTGAACATGTAGATTTTTATAACATTTTTCTTGTAGTATTGCAAAGAAATGGCCTCAAGGAAAAAGGTTCTTTTGAAAGTCATCATACTTGGAGATAGTGGGTAAGACAATTTTAAAAAAATTGATCAACATTAATATATGATTTTTTTTTTTTTTTTGTGTGTTGCTAATAAACTTGTCTGTCTTAGAGTTGGGAAAACATCTTTGATGAATCAATATGTTAATAAGAAGTTCAGTAATCAGTATAAAGCAACAATTGGTGCTGATTTTCTAACCAAAGAAATCATGGTAGATGACAGATTAGTAACAATGCAGGTAGGTTTTTATTGTGTGCATTTTTGTGACTGGCTTTCGTAAATGAACTGTTTGCAATTAGTATATTTTCATTTTGTGAGACAAGTTGAAAAAATATATTAGGACTTGGTAAAGTTGAAATTTGCATATAGTTCATAGTAAATTATTGGTTTAATTGATTAGGTTGATATTCATTTATATAAAATGGAAAAATTATCATATATTTAATATTGTATATAAATTTACAATCCATTAATTTTTTTCCCATTCTTCAGTATCCCTACATATTATTTTTCTGTCATGTATTTATTGTATTTAAAATACTATTTATCTATTATTTTATAAGAATTTTTAATCTTCATTTCGAGCATAACCATTCTATCTGAAGGTATTTGTTGCTTTAATTTAGGAAATTTGATGTTAAATCATTTATCTGGTTGGAATGCTATTTAGTCCATACCTTTTGCAACAAAAATATTTATTCAGGATGAATTACCAAATGTGACAACCCTTACTTTATTTTTCTGGGAAAGTGGGGCTGTCGTTTGTGACAAATCTAAACTTCTTATTTCTCTATTACTAGTTAAATGCTTGTTATCAGTTATGAGGTAACAGCACACATTCAGATTTCACTAGTTTCCTTCTTCCCCTTTGTATTTGCATCTGGAATAGGTTCATAACTTTTGCTGGTTAAGATAGTGATATAGGTGTCTTAATTCAATGTGCATTTTTTTCTGATGTTTTTTTGCATGTTTTCTTATATGAATGACATTGAAAGAAGAAAGTTAATCTTTCAAAAAGAAAGATTTGTTTTATGCATTTGATAATAGCTAGAAACTTGGAGTATCTGGAATATTTAAGGAAATAGTTGCATCTAAATTTGTGAAAACAATGATTAAGTTCTTAACACTTCTCGAATACACCAGCTTAACAGGTTAGTCAAATTTTTTCATATTTTATTCAGCTCTCTGCAGAGTTCTTATGCCATTTTAAGACAAGCGATTATGTTTTACTGTAAATGTTTAGTACTTTTTGTTTTCAGTTTTTGAGAAGTTTCTGTAAATTTCTGTTATTTTTATTTTGATTTTGAATTTTATTGAATTTATTCTGATAAGCCTCAGATGGAATTATAAGGTATCTTATAGATAATATAATTAAAACATCAAACTAGTGTAATTAAATTTCATACTTATTCTAAAATCCTATCGTGCTTTCCATTCTTGTAAAAGACTAGAGAACATTTTTATAATTCATTTAGTTGTGGTTTAATCATAAGGTGGATTAATTTGATGGGAATATATGTAGTCATAACATAAATATTAATTTGATTTGCCAAAAAGTGACATAAATGCAATAACTGATCTTGCCTCTGTATTACATGTGGAAGTGAATGAATCAAAATTTATATAAAATGATTAGTATGAAGTTTTTTAAACATTTATTGGATCTACAAGCAAAAAATAAGCTATTTAAAAAAAAAAATTGTATTTTTTCATCTGCACTTAGTGGGTTGAACACAATTGGTGCAATTTTCCAAGGATGTGTGTAGCTTTAACAGCTTTTTTAAACCTTTCATCATTTCTGCTGTATTTGAAATTTTAATATACTTTTGTTTAATTACTTCAAAATATTTCTAACCTGTGTATTATGATAAAGAAGGAAATTTTCGTTTAGGGCATTTATTTCAGCTTAACTAAAAAAAAATATATAAAAATGATCATTTGGGTTATATCAAATAAAGGTAGAAAAATCTTGGCTTAATTTATTATTCTAGGTTAAACTAGTTTCATTTAGTTGCTAGCCATTCAATTTCTATAAACATTACTATTTAATTTTGTTTGTAGTATATTTGAGTTATGTTGTTGGCAGTGTTAAAAATTTCAAACTTTTGAATTTTTTTCTTTTAAAATTGAAAGATTTAAGAGAATTAGAATTGTTAAAAAAAAAAAACTTTGTGAGATGTGGCAACCTACCAAGCTTTGATCCATCATCTGTAGCATATATTCATATATATGCTACAGATGATGATATAAATGATATATAAATCTTTCACACTGTTTCTAAATATTTACCTAATATGATCTCCAGTTATAAATATTGTTGTTTGGAAAAACTGTCATGGAACAATGAAAAATTTGTAAAAATTAGTGACATTTAAAAAATTTGGAACAGGTCCTTGAATTAATTGAATAGATTACAATATAAAAATTATTAATTTCTTATAGAACATTCATTAATAGTCAAATTTTTATTTTTAATTTTGTTTGCTTATTTTTATGCAGAATGTGTATATTCTATCGAACCTTTTTTTTTAAAAAAAAAAATTCTGTGCATTTCAAAAAGTTAATTTACGATTTTAAATTTTAGATATTTATTTGTAAAATTTTTAAATTGATTTAAATGTTAGTATATTAATTCTTTAACATCATTTTATAGCATTCTTCAGAAGTTTTTTATTATTAGTCTGTTTTAATTTAGAATTTCTGAAGTTTTTATCCCCTCTACTTATTTTGTTAATATATCTCAAAGTCATAAAAATTTATATTTGTACTTAATGCTGAAAATGTAAAAAGTAAGTGTTAAGTCGAAGGGAGAAAATATATGGATGATAACACATCGATCAATAACTCCCAAGACTAACCCAGAGATGGCGCTCGTAGTAAACCAGTAACCAGGTCTTTCTAGAGTACTAACCTTTGCTTGAAACGTGTCAAAGTTTTAAGTTGATCAGACCTGGAAAAAGGTTTTTTCCAAGTGGGTGCCGCGATTGCTTTCGATGGAACAAAAACAGCAACGAGTCGATGATTTAGAAAGCTGTTTATCACTATTTACTCGCATCAAAAAAGATTTCTTGCGAAAAAAGAAGGGGGGAAATGGGGGGGAGATTTGGAAAAGCATTGGAACGATTGTATCACCCTAAAAGGTGATTAACAAAAGGTGTTATGTTGATGAATAAAAAAAATTTTTGCAAAAAAAATGTTATTTTCAATTTTAGACTCGGGAGTTATTGATCGATGTGTTATGATATATTATGTTAAATTTAAGTTTCAAGAATGTGAGGAAGGGGCTAATTTAGATGAAGAATAATTCAGATCTTGTATTTAGATGCAATAAATTTCGTGTTCGTTCTCTTGTATCCAGTTATAAGTACTACACTTAATATATTTTAAAATTGTGCCTTTATTCATTGCATTGTTTTTGTAAAAACATTTTTACAATTGTATGTCTATTTTTAAATATATTTTTCAAATTTTGTTCCAAAACTAAACTTATGGACATAATTAATCTTAGTGTACTTAATTATATTCATCTGTTATCTAACCTTCTCATAAATTATTTGGTTTTTATTCATTTACATTCCCTATTTGTTTTAGAAGGGCTTTATTGAATCCTCAGACAGATGAGATGGCTTGTCGTTTATATAGACTAGTATCTCAAGTCTTTTACTTTGTATCGGTCATTTATTTAAAAAATGATTAAATTTTATATAGTTGGTTTGCAAGTAAAAATTTGTTAATCCAATTTTAAGGTTTAAACATTTTGATTTTCCTAACGTGTAGAAATATATATATGAGACTTGCAGACCTTTAATGTATTAGCTATGTTTTATGTATGGCATTATAGTTAAAATAATGTAAACTGTTTAAATTATTTGATGCATGTACAAGAAAAAAACTGTTCTATTATTACTTAGTATATTTTAAATAATATTAGTTCTTTAAAAAGAACTTTCTTGTCTTGCTTGATATTTTCAAATTTCAGCCTCAGACAACATCAGCTGTGAAAACTTTATATCATTGTAATCTGATTTTTTTTTTTTTTTTTTTTCTTTTTTTTTTCAGTCCTTTCACATCACCACATTTTCTAATAAGAATTTGTTTTGTCAAAACTAACAAATCTTTAAATTTTAAATGGAAATAACTATATTTATTGTACCATAAAGGTTATGAAATAATCCAAGTATAAACCTGTTTACCCTTATAGGCATGATGGTATATCCTTTATACTTCCTCATTGGCACCCTAAAAATCTCCGCAAAAAAAACTTTCTCCCTCCCCATATATTCATCTTTCAGTGATAGTTTTCCTTTCATGTATTAGATAACAGCACCATGCAAAACCATTATAAAAATTATTGCTTTGATTCTAATGAGTTTTTTTCCTCCGTACATAAATGGTTCCAAGAATTGGAAATTTTTAATACGCACATCATCTAACCAATCTATATGTTTGAAACTATGTAGATACAACTAATTATTTAAATCAAAATATTCAAAGCATTGTATTCATACTTCAAATCTGGATGCTATAAAAATCATTCCCCCACCCACTCGTAGGGTTTGTGGACAACAGATGACAGTCCTAAAATCCACTGCTTAGACTGATTTGAGATTGCTAGCCTCTTTATAGTGAAAGGTACTTGTGACATGTCTGTCATCACATATTTGGGTGATGTGTTTTATATATGATAAAAGCCTATGGTAGGTGGCAGGATTTTGACTTATGGAAAGCATACATCCAGAAGCATTTCAGTTTTGTCTAGTATTTGTTATTCATGGTTTCATTTTCTCTTGTGACTGTTATAGATTTTCATATAAGGTGTATAATTTTAAGAAATTCAAATTTTATGTTAAGTAGTTTTATAATCTAGTATTAATTATTAAATTAAAACTAGTTAATTTTTAATTTAATTTGTATAAATATTTTTTTTCCAAAATATATATTTTAAACATGTCTAAATAGGAATTTGCAATTGAGGTAACTCTTGCTTTGTTTGAAGAGCTCCCTTCTGATGGATATGAGTTATATTTTTGAAAATAAAAAAAAAAGTGAAGGTATTGCTGCAATCTTAGAAGGTTTGAATGTTATTCAATCTTCTGAAGACATTCAATTTCAAACAGGGCAGACAACTTTTCTAGCAAAAACTCAAAATCCTGCAATTTTAAGCAGTACTTGCTTTGATAAATCAATCAATCTATCCAACTTTTCCTCGTATTTTTCAGCATGGATATGATTTAAAACATAGTCTTTCAAATCAATTTATGTAACAATGCAGAAGCCTATTGTGTATATAGAGGTGGGTGACAGAACTCTTAATTTCTTGAAATGAAATTAAAATGAATTTCTGTTTCTCTGGATTACTGGTTATCTTATCCCAAAATGAATGTTTTAATTTCGAAATTGATGCTTGTCAAGAGACTTATGGATTTTAGTAAACCTACATTTGAAAGAAATAAAATGCTGCCAAAAAAAGAACCAGATTTTGACTAACTTATGCGTCCTGTAATTTCCTAACTTTCCTCCAAATTTTTATGTTTTATGTATTCACATTAAAAACTGATTGTGTAGGAATTTATGTTTAAATTTAAAGGATGTAGCTTCAAGCATTAAATGCTTAAACCCATAAAATGAGGCTACAAGATATGGATGTGTTATGATGAGGCTGGGTTTGCCGGCCAGCTTCCAATCTATGCAGGAAAATTTGGTAAGCTTGCTAGAAAAAACTTGGATGAAAGAGTTGTAGAGGATTTGTATAAAATATTGAACAAAAATTGGAAGCTTTTTAAGGACTATTTCAATTAATGTAATTTATTTCGGTTCCTAGAAACTAAAAAGTATATTGCTGTGGAACTGTATTTATATTTCATTCTGCTAATTGATATATTTCATTAAAACTATCAATCTTAAAAATAAAAATGCTATGTCTTAAAGTGTTTTGTAATCCTAATATTTCACAAATTAACTAAAGTAAGGCAAATTTGTTTGTATATATTCATTTCTTTAAATGATTACAAAACTATTTAATGTGCTGAAGATATCTTGTAGAGAGACAGTGGTATATAATGTATACCAGGTCCTATAAATTAGGAGATAAATATTAATTTTACCACTTGATGTGTTATTTTTTAATATACCGTGTCTTAAAGGGATTAATCAGCTTTTAATCCTCTCTACAGTTAACAAATAATATGGAAAATAGTAATTAAATGTGTAAAATTATTTCATTACTTAATATTGACATATTTTTTGTATTTTAATGCAATGTATAGTTTACAATTACTCAATGTTTTGTGCTTTCTTAAATTTAAAACTGTTATGGTTTAATTTTAATGCTGTTATGTTTCAAATTATTTCTATTGCTAATTTTAAAGGGATATTACCATTAAATGCATTGCTTGAACTAAGTTGTGTATTCAACACATTGTCATATATCCTTAGGATATAAAAATATGTATATAACTTATTCAAAATAATTTTAAGTGTGCTGATTTCTTATACCTTTTTTGAAATACTTGCGATTTGCAAGATTATGTAAAAGAAATTTTAAAATGTTTTACTGCTGATTTTGAAATCAGTTTTCTTTGTAATATTAAACTTTAATGAATCAAGAAATTTAGTTTGTTAAAACTTCTATATCATGACATAGGAAATTCATTGTGAGCACCCAGTTACTATGTAGAATTTTAATTTTTATTTATACTCAGAAAGTTTTTTTTAAAGCAGTACAGTTTTTAACCCGAAATAACTTCAATGAACTTTGTTCTTCAATAGTAATACCCTGCTCATATCAACTGATTTTGGTTTTGTTTCTATGTTGGAATTTTCATTGCTTAAGTTATAGTTAATGTTTTAATGTTAGTTTAATGTTAAGTTCATCTATATTGTAATTTTAGTTCTATTTTCCAGTCATTCGTTTATATAATAATCTAGCAGTTTAGTACTTAAATTAAAATTCTCAAGACAAGGATTTGTAAATATTTATAGATTTGGGATACAGCAGGACAAGAAAGATTTCAGTCACTTGGTGTATCATTTTATCGAGGTGCTGATTGTGCAGTTCTTGTGTATGATGTAACATCTCCAAACACTTTCAAGTCATTAGATGGATGGCGTGATGAGTTCTTAATTCAAGCTTGCCCTCGTGACCCTGAAAGCTTTCCTTTTGTGGTAATTGGCAACAAGATTGATCTGGAAAATCGAGCTGTAAGTCCAATTTTTCATTTGTTGTAATTAAGTTTTCTAAATTCAATTTGATTTATAAAATACTTGAATTGAATATTGATAAAATGGAGTTACTTCTAGAGTTTCTTATGTTAAAATTCTGAATATTAATTTTTATGCTGTAAAAGCAGTCATTTTTGCTAATATTTTGGATATAAGTTTTTAAATTGGGTGAGAGTTCTATCCTGCTCTATAGAAATATCCTTGTAAATTTAATCATACAGCCTCCCCTTTTACTGATTTGTCAAATCTTACTCTAGAAACATTTCTTTTTTAATATTTTAGAAACATTTTATTTAAATTGGCCAAAAAAATTACCTTTTTTATTTTATAATGACACTTTATATCTTGTGTAATAAGGATACTGCAATGGATATATATGTGAAATAATTATTTATGACATTAGTCTTAATAGTTTTGAAATTTAAATAAAAACTCCCCCCCCCCGGGTAGAATTATTAAACTTTCAAAAAAGCTTTTTGTTAAATGTGCGTACTTAAACAGCCAAAAAAAATAAGATTTGTATTACAATCTGATGTATAAATTAAAGGCTTGTATCTAATTCTTATAAAATGTTCTTGTACAATTTATTCCATGAATTTTCTAGCATTGAATTAAGGAATGCATAGTAAATAGAATTGAAATAAAGCTTTGTGGTAAATCCAAATGAATTATTAGAAATGTCCCCTATGAAAATGGCATGAAACAAGTTCCTGTGTGAAATTTTTAACATTCAAATATATATATTTCATTAAAGGGGCTTTATGACCTAAATTTCGGAAAAGAATTTGAAATACTTAAAAAAAAAAATGGATGCTGTTTGTAATGAAATTGTATGCAATTTTTTTTTTTTAATTAATTAATCTTGAATTTAATTCTCTAGTGTTTTGTTTGGTTTTATTTCTGTTATGCTTTTTGTAACAAACTTCATTTCAAAGGAGATTATTTTTATCTGTTACAGATTTCGACAAAACGGGGTCAAGGCTGGTGTCAATCCAAGAACAACATTCCGTACTTTGAAACATCAGCAAAAGAAGCAATAAATGTGGAGCAGGCTTTCCAGTGTGTAGCAAAGAATGCCTTAGCCCAAGAAACAGAAGTGGAACTATATAATGATTTTCCTGACCAAATCAAACTCACAAATGAACAGAAACCCAGATCAGATAGCTGTGCTTGCTAATGTTAATTGTTTCAATGATTTTCGATGAATTTAAAAGGGGTAGGGTGGGAACTGATAAAAAATTTTTGAGCCTTCAAAATTTAAAACCTTAGTTTAGTTTTCCATGATTTTAACTTATTCTTGGCAAATTGAAACTGATTTAAAAATAAAACTATGAAAATTTGTTACTGTTTAAATGTGTAATCCATATTCCTTGAATTCAAAATGCACGATTTCAGTACTTTTGTGCAAATATCAATGTTCAATGAAATGTAAATGTATTCTAGCAAAAACGAATAAAAATGTTTTGACTTGCTACTGGCAGCTTGGATAAAAAGCTGCAATGTAAATTATGTATAGAAGGGTTTATTTGTAAGAGCAATTATATATCTCCCCTATATACATATTATGAAAAGTATAATGTAAAATATAGGTAGAATGTTCCAATAAATTTAAGTTATATTTCATTTTAGAAAGATGCTAACATTTAAACGTGATTTTTTTTCTTATAGCAGTGGTGTAGCACTTATGTATTTTCGTTTAGTGGATTTGTTTTGTTTTCTTATTAGTTACTATTTAAAAAAAAATGAACTCTAGTGAACTTGCTTCTAAGTGTGATCATGTGAAATCTTAAAACCATATTTTCAAATGTTTAAATGTATATTTTATAAAATAAAGTTTTGCTGATATGTAATAGTGAATATATTTTTAACTTTTGTGTTTTTCAAGAACATGTTCTTTTGACTTTTTTATATAATGTGAATTTTATGTATAATTTCTGGAATTACTGTCTTGTATCAATAATAAAATCTTATTAAAATTTCAAAGTTCTGAAAAATATTAAAATAGTGCTCCTGTCTTTGAACAAAATTTTCATTTCACTAAATATAACTTTGTTATATTATTGTTCTTTGTACTTCTGAATGAAAAGAAAATTTTTCTTTAACAGTTGCTGGGGAAATTATTATATGTATGGGTTAAAACATTTTATGAAGATTGTATATTAAAAATACTTCTAATTCTTAAATACTATCCTATCATTTTTTTAGTATTTTTATACATATTTAACTATGGAGGGATAATGGTATTTTCTTTACTACAATAGACATTTTTTAACAAAGTAAAAAGATTTTAATAAAGATTCTGTGACATTTTAAGAATTAAGACTGAAAAGTGTTCTAACAATAAATTTAAGTAAAAATATATTAAGTGTTTATTTCTCAATCTACATTTATGTTCAAGCTTAGTATTTGAATGCAATTTGTATAGTTTAAAATAAATTTCTTAATAGAGTAATGCAGTTAATAATTGTGTTGTATATCGTTGAGTCTCAATGCTAATATTCCACAAATTACTATGAGAAAATAGTTTTCAGTCTGTTAAGATTTCAATTTACATTTTTGATATCTTTCTGGAAATTCAGATGTATCCTGTGGCTGTTTACACTTATTCAGCTTTATGTAGTCCTTGCCTTTGTGATTTAAATGCATATTTGTATGTTCTGCTGATGAATTTTGCATATTTTAAACCATCAGATAAGTTATTAAATGCTTATCACTAATTAATGAATTTGAAGAAAAGTTTATTTGGTTAATATTTTTGTGTAATGAGTTTACCTTTTTAAATAGTCTGTGTGTTTTTGAATGTTTTGATCATACTTAGTTTGTTTTCTTTGTAAATAAACTGATCTTTGTATTTTGATGTAAGGGAATATACCTGGTTATATGCTATCATAAAAATAATAATAATAATTTGTCTTTTTTTTTTTTTTTTTTTTTTTTTGTAAATTCTGTCAAGTGAATTTCTTTAAAGGGGTTTAAAAATGTAAATTGACTAGGTTAAAAAAAAAAAAAAAAGTACTGGGTTTCAATTATTTTTTAATACCAAATTCAATTATTTCTCTTCTATGTTGAAGTGAAATTAAATCTCCCCCCTCCATTCATATATTAACTGTTTATTGGATTGTTTTTATGTTTGTGATATTTATAAATAAGGCATATTTCTTATAACTAACTTGATTTTCTGCCTTAACTGCTTATGGGTATTGAAAATATCATGAAATAGGTGTGCCTTACTATTTTTCTAAAATGTATTTTATCCTATTTTATTTTTAGTATGTATTCCATTTTTATATTATCTTATCCATCTAGGCTTCACTTTTTTAGGCATCATGCCCCCCAATTAGAATTTGGGCATCTCGACTCCCAAGGAACCCTAGTGATATTTTTGTTTTCCATGGGGGGTTTCTCCCTTAGTAAAAATGAATAATATGTCCTTGGCATACCCTTGCAATCCTTCTTTATTTTGACCTTTCTTGTCAAAAATAGCTTTTTTTTTATCTACTCTTTCTGATCACATGCACATAGGATAGGTTCACTATATCCAGAATTGGCTCTTGGACCATAAACCTCTGCTTTTACTCACTTTATTTTACCATAGGAATTTATTTAAAACTTAAAATCATGCAAAACACTTCTAACTAATCATGTTTTTTAAAGCTCAACATTCTATAATTTTTTTAAATACTTTTTCCTCTTACCTACATATTTTATGCTTTTCCTGTCAGAATTTTCAAAAGTTTTAATTGCTAACCTTAAAATAAATCTATTATTACTTATAACTAGTTAAAGTAGTCATTATTTGTGAGGATTTAATAATGCTTTGTGAAAATATAGAACTTCCATCAAAATCTGGTACTTCACTTTTTTGCCATGCAGGTAATCTGGCTATTTTTGTTACACAGGCTGACAAGTCATACAAAATTACTGATCCCTCCTACTTAAATTGAATAATGTAAGATATTAATACAAAACAATATATTTATTATAGTTTTGTATGTTTAACACTTTATTTTGGTGTACTGTATTAAATTTTGAAAAATGCATAGCTTTTGCTGTTTGTTATTTTCTGTAATTTTCCCTCAATACTGCAGTGCTCTTGTTTAATATCTGCTAGATTTTAAATTAAGTTTTGTCAGGAAGGTAAGGGAAGCATTGAATTGTCTACTTTAAATTTTGTATTTACTTGGATAAAGTTTTTTTTTAAAAAAAAGTATACGGACAACATTTTTATGCAATATCTCTGGATTTAAAATTGACTGTTATTGTACTGTTAACTTAGTTTTTGATTACTTATTTGATAGTGATATATTGAGTACTTTTTAATATTGTCCATGGAAAATTTAAAATTAATATTGAGGTAAGAGAGGTCTTCAGTGTTTAAGAATTGTGTAGATTAAGGGTATCAATTCAATTTGTTTTTATAATTCATTCTAATGTTGAGTTATGGTAGATCATAATTTTTAAGTGGCAATTAAAAATATTTTCTGTTTTCCATTGTATTTTTTGATAGGATATGTAAGCAAATGTTTTTGGACCTTTCGTAAATCGTATGTTTTAATAATTCAGACTGGAAAGGAAGTTGCCTAAAATCATTAAATTTAAATATTACGAATCGGCTATAAAATTAAATCGGTAATGTAAAAAAGAAGTGTTTCTTCATATGTAGTAGCTTCAGTTTTATTCATTTTGAAAGACATTCTTAACCTTGTGGTATCCTTAACAAATGTTTGGTAGAGCTTAGTCAAATTTAGCTCTTGTGTGCTATATAAACTGTCACTCATTTAACTTCTTGTAGTCAAATTTAGCTCTTGTGTGCTATATAAACTGTCACTCACTTAACTTCTTGATCTGGAAATTGCTTACAATTGTGTGTTTTGTAGGATTTTGCTGTTTTCTTGAGGAAAATCGATTTTTCACAAACGCAATTTTTTTTACCATACATTGAAACGCTGAAAACTTCTATAATAGAATATGTAGGATTTTAGCCATTGAATATTAAAAATCTCCCCCCCACACACAAACACCTGTAAAATACCTTTTATTTCTACATGAAATAAAATCGAAGAACAAATTTTAATTCTGACACTCCCTGTTAAATGAATGCCCCGAGTTTTTCTTTAAAATAATTGACAATGTCAATCCTTGCTAGTACTCTTCATATTTCTCCATACATTTAACATTTCAATGAAACCTCACTCAATGTGATAGTATAAAAAAAAAAAAATTTCAAGTTCCAAAAAGGATTTCAAGTATTTGTGTAACAAATTTTCCTTTATCGTTAGATTATTTTATAATCTTTAAAATCACAATTCTTTTTTTTTTTTTTTTTCCTTTGTACCTTTTCTAACTCAAAAGTTATATCTCAAACAATCTTACATTAGGGCTATTAAATATGTTTTTAAAATTTGCATACAATAAATATGGTGTAAGCATCAAACGTTCCAAAATTCACATTTGTTCAAAACATTCACAATTTTTTCCAGGCTTCCTGTAAAAGGGGTATTGTTACATTTTAACTCATGGTCAAAGGTGTCCAACCTTTTAGCTTCACTGGGCTACTCAATGAGACTAATTGCTTTCTGTTAGAAAAAAATGATGCTACTCTACTTTTGGGAAACGTTGAATATATATCTAACATATTTAAAATCAATTTTTTCCCCGTAAAAGATCACACTACAGCTTTTTTAAATACTCCCCTCCCCCTGTATTTGTTCGATGGACCACAGTTAAATCTTGTTTGGCGCAGCATAGCGACATCTGGCTCTTGCGCCAATAACATGCCAGTTATGAAGGTGCTCTTCTTGAGCTGGCTTCGGTTGAATCCTTATCCAATCCGCGACCTCACGTGAACTTCATATGGTTGTGTAGACGAGCTGCTCGAAGAACACTGAACGAGAAACAACCTAAAGAAAGACTATTTAAAACCTGTCTGATTTTTTTAAAACCTGCATTAATTATGGAACATCAGATTAATTTTTATCAATAGTTATGATGAGGTGCTTCCTTCTAAGGAGAAACTCTAATTTAGGCCAAAAGATGCTGCTGAGATATTTAGTATTGTTATATTTTTAATGTGTTTTATCCTTGAAAATTATTGCTTACTGGTGAATATCCTTCCATACAGAGAGGACATGAATAAAATATGATAGGCAAGTGAAATATATATATTTTTTCCTTGGAAAGAAGTGGTTATGTTTTCGGATAAGTGGCCGGCGGTTTTCGTTAAGACGCGGATTCGATCCTTGGTCACTAAAGACCCGCCGGGGCCGAAAGTCCTCCCGTTGGCGTGGTGTGGAAATTAGAAGAGGGAGTGCAAACTCGGGTGTCGTCCGAGGCCGCGGTGCCCTCAGGGGCTTACCTACTTCAGGTAAGTACGGGCTTCACAAACCCGAGGGACCTGAGTGATCTATTACTTTCCCATGGGGTTTACTGTCTTTGGTAAACACGGGGGATGCCCTAGCGCTCTTTCTCTTGTTTTCGACCCCTCTTCTGGTCAAATTGGCATCTTTTTTCTTCTCAGGGGCTCATCTTCGGATGAGTACGGGGGACCACGTACCCGAGTGAAAAAATTGTAAAAGAAAGAAGAAAAAAAATCTATGTTTGGTTCCGATTTTATTTGCAGATTTCCAAATTAGTTATTTTTCTTTCTGTTTGGGGTTGATTTTGCGGTTATTTTATGTTCGTTATCTTTTGTTCCTTACTTTCTGTATTTTCATTAATGTTTATTCTCTTGGGGATTTAAAAATAAAAAAATTTTCATTTAGTACCTTCAATGTCAGTCCAAGTTATTATTTGACCTGACCCGCATGTTTGCCGTATGCGGCGACCCGTGCCGGGGGAAAGTGGAGTCTGGGGATCCTGTTGCGTTCCCTTTGGCCCATGCTTCTCCGTAGACGGGGGGCAGGGGTGAGCCCGCTCCTGTCAATCGGCTGGTGATCGCTTCGGAGGGGTTCTTCTCGAACCCCAACGACGTTGCTATAGGGTTAGTGTTGCAGTTAGGGGTGCCTCGGGTGAACCGACGGATCCTCACCCCGAAGCTGTAATACTATACTTCAGTGCCACCTCTGGGGTAAGTGCCGTGTCTGGCAACTGCCAGATGTCCGGCGGGCTGCCTCCCCTTGTTGGACTCCTATGGTGGGTGGAGGCGCACTGAAGTGAACACAAAAAACTACTTATGGATCCAAAACCCTCGTGCCTTGACGGAGGCCCAATTCCGTCAACCTCTTCTCCCATTGTGGAGCAACAATTGTCAGATACCAATAACGCTAGGTTTTTCATCATGAAAAAAAGTGACTCTTTTTCCAACGTTTCACCGTTTTTAATCGAGAAGGCTATAACGGCCAGTGTAGGGTCTGTGAAGACAATTCGAAAGATGCGCTCCGGGGATTTATTTCTGGAAGTGTCGTCTGCGAAGCAAGCTTCCGCCCTTATAAATCTGCGCCAATTAGCTAATTTTGAAGTGACTGTAGCACCTCATCGTAGTCTAAACTTTTCTCGTGGGGTTATATCAGCCGCGGATTTGTTGAATGTGTCGAACGAGGAAATTCTTGAAAACATGAAAGATCAGAAGGTCTGTGAGGTTCGGCGTATAACAATCCGTCGGGATGGAAAGGTGCTTCCTACCAAGCACCTCATCCTGACGTTTTCGACGCCAGAACTGCCTCAGTCTGTTAAGGCTGCTTACCTTCAATGTCCCATTCGACCATATATTCCGAATCCGTTGCGCTGTTTCCAATGTCAACGATATGGACACTCTAAAACCAACTGTCGTGGTCAAGCCACGTGTGCTCGCTGTGCACAGGCTGGACACGAAAGTACAGACTGCGTGTTGAAGGAACGATGTGTCAACTGCAACGGTGACCATCCTTCATATTCTCGATTGTGCCCCACTTGGAACTTGGAAAAAGAGATCACGGCTGTAAAAATAAAGAATAGTGTATCCTATCCAGAGGCTAGGCGTATTGTCTCACAACGAACGCCTACCCCTGGAGTCTCATATGCATCTAAGATTAAGAAAACATTTAAATCTTGCACTACTCAGACTGACTCTGACCTTAACCAACCCAACTCAGCTGCAATATGTTCTTCTAAAAGTGAAACAACCAACAGTAAAAGTGGAGTTAAATCTCCTAGGAAAAATAAACACGCCCAGCTGAGAGAGGCTAAGGGGGATGGGCGGAAAAAACCACCCAAAATAAAGAAAACTGAGATCCCAGCGTTGGATCTGCATCCAAATGCTGATGATTACACCATGTTAGTAGACATGGAGTCGGGAGAACCGACCTCCAGTGCGATTGATTAATGGATACTTTTCTTTCCTGGAACTGCCGCGGTTTACGACCCAGACTAGAGGATCTCAAATCCATTATATCTACGCACCAACCTGTCTGTGTTGCTCTTCAGGAAACGTTTCTGAAGAGTAATATGACAACCCGAGTGCGTGGATATAATTGCGTACGACTGGATGTTGATGCAGCATCATCTTCTTCGGGAGGTGTTTGCATCCTGACATCTCAGAACAGTCCTCAAAACATCGTTACGCTGACCACATCGTTGCAGGCTGTGGCTGTGCGGATCCATACCCGCACATTAATCACAGTCTGCTGCATTTATCTGCCTCCTAACGATGTTGTGTCTCAAGTGGATTTGAATCACTTAGTAAATCAGCTACCAACTCCCTTCCTTCTGCTAGGTGACTTTAACGGACACAGCCCTCAGTGGGGGTATGATGGTACAAATTCTCGTGGTCGGCAGATCGAGCAGTTGATCTCTGATCATAGTCTCTGTCTGCTGAATACCGACGAGAAGACGTATTTCCATGCTCCCACTAGGACATTTCATTCCATTGATCTAGCCATTTGTTCACCGACACTGCTACCGTCGCTGAAGTTAGAGGTTGTAAATGATTTACACAACAGTGATCATTTCCCTCTCCTAGTCTCCCAGGTTCATGGTAGTGGGGTGCGTTTTCGTCCCTCCACTTACCGCTTCAACCGGGCAGATTGGGATTTATTCACACGGTTAGCAGTTATTACCGGTGCAATGGTTCAAGATCAAGATTTAAATAGCTCTGTTCGACATGTCACTACCTCTATCGTGGACGCTGCTGATGCAGCGATACCGAAGAGTACAAATTCAAAGCGGAAGATGAGTAAACCGTGGTGGAACACGGATTGCCAATCATCCTACAGGGAACAAAAGAAACTGTGGGGTATCTTCAGACGATATCCCACAACCGAAAACCTCGTAGCTTTTAAAAGGGCAAGGGCGATTGCTCGCAGAGTAAGGCGACATAGTCAGAGAGAATCTTGGATCAGGTATGTCTCTTCCATAACATCGTCTACCACAAGTCAACAGTTATGGAGAAAGGTAAAAGCTGCGAACTCCCTGTATCGGGAATTTTCCATCCCGATACTGGAAACTGCAAATGCTGTGCATTCTTCACCTGTCGAAGTGGCCAATGTCATTGGCCACTCTTTTGCTAGTGTGTCAAGCTCCTATTCATATAGCGCTACATTTTTAGCGACTAAGAATCGTTCTGAGCAGACACCTATCAACTTCAGGTGTCGGCAACCACTTCCTTATAACTGTGACTTTGATATGTGGGAATTGAGAAAGGCTCTGTCCTTATCTAACAATACCAGTCCAGGCTCTGATGGTATAACTTACGATATGCTTCGCCACTTGAGCGAGGATTCACTTGTCAGTCTCCTTTACCTATTCAACAGAATATGGAGGGAGCATGTGTTTCCTAACCAGTGGCAGGAGGCAATCGTTATTCCTATCCTGAAGCCTGGTAAGGATCCAAAGAACCCTCTCCACTATAGGCCTATCGCTCTGACGAGTTTCCTCTGTAAGACGCTAGAACGTATGGTCAATGCCCGTCTCGTTTATCAAATGGAAAAGAATCAATGCATTCCTCTGTTTCAGAGTGGCTTCCGTAAAGGAAGATCCACGATAGATAACATCTTGCAACTCGAGAGTCAGATTCGTACTGCTTTCGTACGGAGGAATAATTTGGTTTCTATTTTCTTTGATATCGAAAAGGCATATGACCGTACGTGGCGCTATGGGATTTTACGCACTTTACATTCTTATAAATTGAGAGGCAATTTGCCTCTTTTTATTCAGATGTTTTTATCTTTAAGAACTTTTAAAGTACGTGTCGGAAATATTTTATCATCTTCTTTTACTCAATTTGAAGGAGTTCCTCAGGGAAGTATTTTAAGTCCGACTCTTTTCATCTGTCACCTGTCACCAATTCTTTTAAAACTTCAGCCATCTGTTCACGGATCATTGTATGTCGACGATCTGCAGATTTCCTGCGAAGGATCGTCCATGCATCTAATAGAGCGGCGACTCCAGAATGCAGTTAATAACTTGGTTACTTGGTGTGACGCAAATGGGCATAGTATTTCTCCCAGCAAGAGTAGTTGCGTGCATTTTTGAAGGAAACGGGGTCTCCATCCCGATCCTGACATTCGCATCCGTAATACGTCTATTCCTGTCGTCCCTGACGTCCGCTTCCTCGGAGTAATTTTCGACCGCAAACTCACTTTCCTTCCGCACATTTTACATCTGCGGAAGAAGTGTGAGAAATCCCTCAACATCTTGAAGGTGTTGTCCAACACCTCTTGGGGTGCGGATCGAATTTCTCTACTCCGAGTGTATCAGTCGGTGATTCTGTCTCGGATCGACTACGGATGTATCGTTTACGGATCTGCTTGCAAAACTACCTTACGGAAACTTGACCCAGTCCACCATAATGCTCTGAGAATCTGCTGTGGTGCGTTCCGAACGTCACCTGTGCAGAGTCTCTATGTCCTCTGTAACCAGCTGCCTTTGGCTTCGCGGCGCCTGAAACTGTCGCTCTATTATCATTTCAAAATGTCATCTCTCCCATCTCACCCATTAAAGACCATTTCTATCAGCCCGTCTTTAAGGAGATTGTACAGTGCTCGTCCTTCTTTCATCCGTCCTTTTTCTGAAAGGGTGAAAGACTTCATCGAGGAACTCAGCCTACATGACTTGGGTATTCAACAAAGAAATTTTATTAAATTTCCACCCTGGAATGTTCCAAGGTTTACTTTCCATAACCCTTTTGCTTTATTCAACAAATCCAACACATGTCCCATTGTTCTCCAGAGAATCTTTGCCTTCCATCGCTGTCAGTATGAGGATTATATTCCTATATACACGGATGGATCGAAAGGAACTGGTTACGTCGGCTGTGGTGTCGTTTCAAACGACATCAGGCACAGTTACCGGCTAGACTCTTCCTGCAGTGTCTACACTGCCGAAGCAGTCGCCATCTACTGTGCCCTGAAATTAGTCGAGACATCCAGTTCTCGAAAGTTCGTTGTATATACTGACAGCAGGAGCGTCCTGGAAACATTGGTTAATCTTAACGATCGCTGTCACCCTATTGTGATGGAGATTGCAGACATGATTTGTTGTCTTTATAACAAGGGTTATATTATTAAATTTTGTTGGGTACCTAGTCATGTAGGTATTTTAGGAAATGAACAGGCGGACTCGGCTGCACGTTCGGCAACGAATCCTCTGCAGTTTGCAGTCCCATTTGATGACTTACGACGTCATATTTTAATGCTCATTCATCAGACATGGCAGGAATCGTGGAATTTACAAATTAACAATAAATTACACTCGGTGAAGCCGATCATCGAAGAATGGCCTGTATTTCCAATGCGAAGAGCCGATGTCAGATTGACTCGCCTTCGCATTGGACATACTCGTTTTACTCACAAACATCTTTTGTTTGGAGAAGATGCTCCCGAGTGTCCTTCCTGTCATGTCCCTTACTCAATTCATCACATTTTAATTGACTGTCCGGTGTTTGATCATCATCGCCGGACTTTTTTTCATTCATCTGTTTTAAAACTTTCTGACTTGGTGGGGGAAACCCCCCACCATAATTTATTTGCTTTTTTACGACATATTGGCCTTTTACACCACATTTGATTTTTAACTTTTTATCTTTTGTGTGTTATTTGTGTTTGTCTTGCGTTTTTTAAGGCTGTTACTTTTTAAATAGATTTTAACGAATGTTTGGCGCAGCATAGCCTACTTTGGCTCTTGCGCCATTAAACCCTACACTCACTCACACTCTCTCACCGAGGCCGCGGTAGCCTAGTGGTCATGGCTTCGGATTCGTGGCCGGCGGTTTCGATCCTTAGCCGCTAAAGACCCTACGGGACTGATGCTCGTTAAATCTGTCGGGGCCCAAAGTCTTCCTGTTGGCGTGGTGTGGAAGTTTGGAGAGGGGGTGCCAGCTCAGGTGTCGTCCTCGTCACTTGACTGAGGTTCAAAATTATGAGGTCCGTCGCCAATAGCCCTCGTGTTGCTTCTAGTGCGACGTTAATAAAAAACTAAACTAATTCCTTGGGAAGAAGACAGCCTGTAGAGTTAGGATCGCTTTTTTTTTAAACAAATCTAATGCTCTATGTATTCCATTTGAAAAGAGGCAGGTAATATTTGTTGATTGAGGATGGTATCTCAAATATACGAAAAGATAGTTAATTTTACCAGAATTTTGAATCATGTTCTCAAGTTCCTTTTACGAATCAAAAAGGGATTATGTGTATTTTCCGTGTTTCTTATAACCTTGAAATGTATAAAATTGTTTGCTGTAATTTGAGCTATAGTAGTAGTTTTGATTTCACTTTAAGCGTTGTTATAACGAATTGAGTTGTAGGCTCTATAAAAATGTAAAATATCAACCAGTTTTCGTAATCAAAGATTCCAAAAAAATTTTCATTTCCACATTTTACCCCCTTTTTCTGAGAAGGTAAAAAAAAAAAATTTCTATTAATAATTACACCGTTTTTTTACTCACTTAATCGTCACTACCTCGGGCGCGTGTAACGTCTGCGCTTTTCTTTAGTGAAAACCCGACTGTTGACATGAGCAAACTGAAAAGCTAGCCAACGTGCTCGTTGCCTTCATAAAGAGACATCAATTGCGTTGTAAAAATAAGAAGCAAAAACATTGACGTACCAATTAAGTAGAGAAATAATACTTGCATGATCCGCTCAATTTTGAATGAATATAGTGCGCCATATGCACACAAAGAGATAGAGGTGAATAAAATATTTATGTAATATTACGAATTTATCATTCCTGGGAACAAGTTAAAATTCAAATATTAATCGCATATAAATTGATGGCTTGTCAAAATCAAATCTTATCACCACAATTTCATAGTTTGCAAGATTTTTTTTTGTGTGTGTGTAGGGCCGTTGATTTTCCAAGCCTGCATTATACGATCTCTACAAAAATTTATCAGCTTTTTTACGGAAGAAAAAATAGAAAATTCCATATATTATCTTTAAATGAATTGAATGAGCAAAAAGTGTTGAAATGGAAAAGTAATCGTTATACAAATATTCTTTTTATTTCTATCGATAAATTTCAATAAATAATATCTTATGTGAGGAGGCGTAATATGTGTTAAGAACTAATGCTTGGAATGAGGGAATATATTGCCTTTTGACATGTTTTAAACAAATATTTGACGCAGAATAGACAGACTCATACGTTCTCGGTAATATCCTTTCAGTATTCTCTAGAGAACAGTAAATCACTTTTCTCGATTGCCACATGATTCACTGCTTTTATTAACGTCGCATTCAGAAGTAACACAACGGCTCCTGGAGACCGAACTCGTAATTTTGAACTTCAGTCAGATTTCCATATGACAAAAAGCATTACTGCATTATTTTTGTATCATGATCTTAAAAGTTCAGCACATTCCTTTTAAAGATTTATGCACCGAAACAATTCAGCTTCCTGAGTAAATATTTATACTGGTATTTCCCCTCTCATTCTAGATCTGCAATATCCCCTCTCAACTATGTAACCACAACAGTAATAATTCGATATAAAAAACAACGTTTTTATATGGTGGCAAAGTTTATAAGAGAAAATTATTGAAATATTAGTTAAAACTGTTAGTTATTTTTAACTTTAAAATTCACTTAAAAAGAGACATTTGTGAGAGTATTAAAAAATTCATAATACTCATAAAATCAAAACATGCATTTGAAAGTTTGTAAGTCATTCTATTAAAAAAAGAATGGGAACCAAAATTCAGAAAAAATTATTGTGATAAGACACGGCGCCATATATTGGAAACTTTCTTTCTTGAGAATGATTACTGACTAAAAGTCAGCAACCCTTACTATTTCGGAGATAGTAAAGGGAGATAGTATCTCCCCTTTGTGAGTACAAAAGGTTTACGATACCGCATGCTGCGTGGGGAGTGCCCGGTGCTCCCAGAGGGGGAAAGAAATTTTTTCCTCAATTCTAAAAGCGCCGAGGGGAAAGAATATTTTGACTTATTAAAATTATTGAAATATTAGTTAAAACTTGTCGCAAACGTCTAAATATTACATTGTTAGGCGAGTACGAACGATTCCCAAAATTTCAAAGCTCTAGCTTGATGGGAAGTTGGTTAAATTAACGATCGAAAATTTGATGACACACACTCACATACCAAGTGAAATTCAGAAAAACGTTGTAAAAAGCGAACCTGAGCTTTTAATGCGTCTTGTTCATGTCCTGTTGAAAGAGGCTTTGCTTAAGTAAAATGCATTCGAGTAAAAAAATCAACGAACTAGAATTATCCGCATAAAAAAAAACACGCAACTGTGTTTCTGAATTTCCATTGTTTTTATTTTCCAAAATGCAATTTTTATAAACATTTAGCATGACTCTTTATCAAGTTTTCAATCAATCTGAAAAACAACATCAAAAGAAAAATTAAGATTCCAGTATATTTTCAAATATAGCGAGTAAAAATCAAGGTTTATTACTGTTTTCGGCTTAGAAGGTTATTCTTGTCTCAAGGCAAAATCAATCGAACATGACCATATTTTATTATTAACGTTTTATATCTTCCAATTCTTAAGTATAGATTTTTTTTTAAATAAATTAGAAGCAAGTTTTAGCCATTTATTAGAAAATAAAAAAAATTGTAGACTATATCTTATAAGTTTTGCAGAATTATTTTTCGATTGAACAAAATTTATTAAGTTCAAAAATAATTGTTATTAACCTAAAAAATATTAAATTTGCAATAGCTCAAAGTAGAAGTTGAGAGTCAAGATATCAGAGTACTCTTATGAAAAGAGCGATAAATATCCAAGTTTAAAAAATCACATTAAGGTATCCTCCTACCTTTAAAACGCGATTTTCGGTCAAAAAGTCGATTTTTTTTAATTATTATTTACGGTCTATTATTAAAGCCGGATTTCTTAGCTTTCTAGAACAGTTTCAATTTTGTTTCTATCTTACATAGAACTTGAGTTATAGGTATTTTAATAATAGTCTGTGTCAAATTTTAGAACTGGAAGTAGCTTTATGCTACTGATAATGGAACTTTAATGTTTGTTTTTCATTGATATTTTACGTAATATCGCCATCAAAATATCTTCCAACATGCAAGATCAATTTCCGAAGACCCAAAATGCAAATGAATATTTTAATGTTGTATTATGATAAAGAGTACTAAAGGAAGTTTTTGTTTGTTTGAAAACTGTGATAATGGGTGCATATGATGCAATTATACAATTTAACGAAGGACATCAAGGTTGCTTAAAAGTCTTAAATAAGCTGAACATTGAAGATCCAGTCTAATTAACAATAAAGGGATACAAAAAGTTGGATTACATTCGAATCGGGGAATTGAAACGTTATACAATACCTGTTAAATGTAAGAGTAGGAAAGTTTTAAAGGCCATCAGGAAGAAAAAGATAACTTACTTAAGTAAGACAGATAGTGAACTTTACAAATCAGGAGCCTTTAAATATTAAATGTTTATTTAATTAGGTAAGTTTCTGGGTTGAAATGTATTTTCAGCTTTTTCTCAAAATCAAGATTTTCATATTTTGCTTCAACGCAAAAACATCATATTGAAAAAAGTTATGTATATCATGTTTTGAAACTTTCATAGAATACTCTATGAAAGTGAATTCAGGGCTATAACTTCTATTGTTATAATGCGATGATTTTTCATTTTATTGATGATAAAAGTCATAACTTATCACAAATTTGTACGGTTTTTCTGTATGTTAAAGTACGACTTCCTATAATTATTTAATTTTTTCAGGGTTATAATTCTGAGAGAGGCACAAATCCTAAATTAGATTCAATTCATCATAATAAAATTTACAGAATTGA
Source organism: Nephila pilipes (assembly GCA_019974015.1). Lineage (NCBI taxonomy): Eukaryota > Metazoa > Arthropoda > Arachnida > Araneae > Nephilidae > Nephila > Nephila pilipes. Next base: position 411,437 of record BMAW01023587.1, on the reverse strand, counting down.
AATATCTCTATTTAAATTTCAGTTTTGGTGTTTTGTACAAGTGCTATTTTACTGCTATTTTTATGTATTTTTTTAGCTGAAATATTAAAACAATTATTAATTTATGCAAATTTTACATTGTATTTTAAGTTTTCAGCCATATCTTATAGTATAATGCACATAAAAAGTTATTTTTTTCAATTATTTAAAAAAATCCTCTTCGAAGGTAGGCGGATACCTTAAGTACTCTATCCTACTGATATTGTGTTAACGTACTAGTTGCTAATTTGTTAATGATGTTGAGAAGAATGGGAGATTTTATTACGAGTTCGGAAATCTAACAACCTTTAATTCAAATTAAAAAAAAATTCAATAAGGGAAAAATATTTTGAGAACATTTTTGTAAATTTTTTTTGTTTATTCTATAATTGTAAAATATTGAAAAACAAAATGAGTTAGAAAAAACAATTTGATCATTAAACATACTACAATAAATGTAAAGAGAAAGAAGGAAATGAAATTTTTCTCAACAATTCTAGACCTATTGTGATTAAATTGACTTAATGGAAAAATTTTAAAAAGTGTTTTAATATTGAAGCCGTGAGAAGTATTTTAAATAAAAATCCATTTCAAAAATCTAAAATTTCAAATTTTCATTGTTGTGAATAATTTTGGATGAAAAGGATTCATACTATGAGGAAATTGAATTCGCTTTGCGCATAAATGGCTCTCATTATCAAGAATTCAGTAAATTGAGAATATTCTGATAGTTTTAAATAGGAATTGGTGAGGTTGAGGTGTCAGAGTCAAATTTGAACTAAAATTTTCTTATTTATTAATAAAATGTTAGGTTAACCAGATTTTTTTTTTTTTTTTGCTATGTTTTTCATGAGAGAATATGAAATAAAAATGAAAAACAGTACCTTTCATTGGATTAATTGTCATAAAAGTCTCTCTTAACAGTGTAATTTGTAAAAAATACCGATTTTGTATGGAGATCCAAGACCGAACTAGTGCCTGATTAACGTTTTCAAATATATTTTTGGTTCTATTCAATCTTTCAATCTCTTTATTATCAGTACACCCAAGATAATTCTCTGCAAAAAGGCATCGAAGAATTTTTAATGAAAGAGGGACTCCTAAGCTTTATCCTAGTAAATTTTGTGAATAACGTGTCCATGTGGAGATTTAAAGATGACAGTTGCTCTTTATAGAAGAGATCTCTATAATTCAACATAAAGTTCTCATTTCGCGTGAATGGAATAATAGCGACAACAGTAATAAAAAAAATTATGATGTATAAGATAAACAATAATCTAAGGTATTACATATATAGTTTCAGAGTTAGATTACGTTTGGGAAGAATATAATTTCCTCTGCATCATGAGATTAAATTAAAAGAAAAACTAATTAAAAAAGTCATGAGTATGATAAGAGATAGTTTTTAATTTAAAATAAAATGGTATAATTAAGAATTTTGTTCCTTAAAAATAGCTACAATTCAAGATTAGTCTTATTGTTCTCAAATTCAACGAAAAAGAGTGGTCCTCAATTTTAATATAATTTGAAATAGGGTAAACCAATGTACGGAATTCTATATAAAAAAAAGGGTGAAAAAAAAATACTTACGTAAGCGTTAGACAAAGAATTACACAAAGCTAATTCATAAGCAACTGAAAAATATATAAAGCTTTAAGGTACAATTTGATATGTATATAATTTCAGTTTTCCTATCAATAATTTTCTTACAGAATTTAGAAGGTACGAAAAATGCGAGGATGGGGAATATTTCCATCAGGATATTATAATACCTTAAGGCACAGGTATGCTACGTTAATTGCACTCGGTTTTGAAGAAATAAAAAAAAAATTGTTATATACATTACTAAAAAAAAGTCAGTGCATATCAGTCTTTATTTTTAAACTACGAGTTTCATCTAGTAGAACATATCACAAAGAATTTATTTCGCAAACATAGGTTAAATACTTAATAAATGCAGATATTAATAAATCCAATGGGGGAAAAAAGAACTCTAAGTAGTATTTATATTAATCAGAGAGCTCATTTAGAGCGATAACATTAAATTCCGAATTACAACACTTGTTTTGCATTTGCCTACCATGCTGAGGGCCCGGTCTTAGCGTTTTTGCCGCCGTAGGCAAATCTAAAAAGATGCCACCCATAAGCTTTAAGAAATTTTTTAATTTATAAAAAAAAAGTTGATTAATAAAAGAGCTCTGTTAATCAGATGAAAAAGGACGTATAACTGAATCAAGACACAGCTACTCATATAGATTTACGGTTGGTTGGTTTTATTAACGTCGCACTAAAAGCAACACGAGGGCTATTGGTGACCAGCCTCGTAATTTTGAACCTCGATCAAGTGACGAATAGATTTACAGAAAATTATTTTATTGGGGGGAGGGGATTTACGTTTTTAACGAGATAACGACAACGAACTTTTTAACAAACTAAAACTAGTGCCTACTATTTTCAACGATAATTTAAATATATTTTTAAAACAATAAATGAAATTAGTATAACAGTATACAAAGTCAGCCAAAATTGAAACAATCTGATTCGAATTTTCTTTTCAGCACAAAATCGTAAGAAACTTCTTCAAATCCAATTTATTACTCAGTTCATGTTCAATGGACAATATTGCTATCTTGTTAAGATTATTTTGAGTAAACATGTTTCTTAAATAATTTTTTTACTATTTTTAATTTAGAAAAAGCTCTTTTGCCGGTAGAAAGAGTTAAGGGTAGCGTTAGCAAAATTCTTAAGGCAATATTTATATTTAGTCCAATTTTAAAGGAAGTAATGAATTAAAGAACGTGAACTACGTTAGAAGTTAAATATTAAAAGTGAAGAAACACACACAATGTCTATTTCGACGACCAGACCTGTCAAGACGTTTCCGAGATCTTTACAATGGGCCAGTAATTTATTTTTACCCAAGTCTTCCAGTTTGTGAACATCTTTTAAAGATTCAGACAAGTCATTATGACTATTCAGTAAGTTGAATCCAAAGCACTGATCGCCTGATCTATGGTAAAGAGAGAAAAAAATTATTTTATATTTTTCTTTTTTGGATCTTGTATAGGTTCGATTAAACTTTCTTAAGAAAAATTACAGTTTGTATTTCGAACTCATTGGCGTGGTGTAGTCAATTCAAAGTTTAAGTATTCTGTGTCAATCTCGCCGGCTAAATTTTTAGCTTACAAGTTATTGTTGTCAAAGGATTCATCCGATCTCATTTCTTTAAAAAAAATGATAAGCTATTTAATAAAGGAGTGGCTTTTGAGGTTAATCAAAATCTTTGGATTGAAGTAACTTCCTTATCGGATTAATATGATTCAAAATTTTATTCCGAATGACGGTCAAGCATAAAAACTTAAATTTTTTTATTGTGGTCAATAAGCTGCTGGGCTCATCCAGAATCAAATTCCATATTCCGGAATAACAGGGGTGGTTCTCATAAACAGGGGTGGTTCTAGATGTGAATCCGCCATCTCGTGCCGAGTTTTTTTCAACCACCCCCTCTCCATGTAATACATTCATTCGTTTTGTAAACCAGTGTATTTAAATTTAAAAACTTATTTCCTTGATGTCAAATAAAATTTCTTCTTAAGTAGAAAAAGACGTGTGCATTTAACGAATCAACGACAAATTTAATTCATCAATAAAACTCCGAACATAAGCGAGGGCTAATGAAACACTTTATTTTCTTGAAAAAGCCGTCACTTCATATTCTCACAAATGCAAAATTTAAGAAAAACCTATTTTTTTCACATCGCACTTGTGAAATATATTTTTAATAAAACAAAATATATGAAAAGGCATATTCAATAAAACAATTTGGAAAGTAAGGGTTTATTATTAAAGCACATAGGAGCAATATTAGCTATTTAGCACTATAATGAGAACGCTGAAAATTTTTGCGAAAATTCCCCAAAGATGAATTTCGAGAAGGAAACGATGAGATATTTAATGAAATATTCTAGATATCCACTTGAAGCATTGCAAGTTTCATTAAAGCTCTTTTTAAAAATTATCCTTCGATTATGCCAGAAAATCGTTATGAATTAATACTTAAGATAATATAGTTATGGGTGAAAACATCTGACAGTTACTACCGCAAAAAGTATTGAAGTTAATCTAGAGATGCTTACAAATATTATTCGTAGATAACAATTAGTTTTGATTACCTCTTAACATAACTTTAATAAAAACTGGGGATAAGTTGAAAGTGACGAATCAAAATTTGAGCGTAGAAAATATCATTGAGGCCATAAAGGCCATGAGGCCATATCATTGAGGCCATATTCTTCATTTTTAATGTTGTGGAGATGATTTTGTCAAGGAGGATTTGCATGTAGTTGACCGAAGAAATAAGGAGATATTGGAACAGTTGTTAAAGAAATGTGTTCATATAGAATCGTTCGTTCATTCTGATTACTGGTGAGCATATAATGAGCTAAATAAATATTTAAAAAAAACATTGTAATGTCAACCATTCTAATAGCTTTATAAATCCTATTGATGGTGCTCACTAACACCGTAGAAGGAAATTAAGGAAGCATAAGGATTCAACTTATCCTCTCTCTCTCTCTCTCTCTTTTCTCTTTATTGTTTGGTTTGTCTTTTTGAAAGATGGAGAGGATTTTTACAAAAAATTTCTGTGCTCCAGTTTTAATATCAAATAATTAATACTTAGCTAATTATATACATTAAAATTATGTATTCCCCGAAATAAAATATTAAATTAAAATGTCACTTTTGCTTTTTTGCTTGCAAGTTGGTCAATAATGTCATGTAAGTTAATTTCTTCAAGCAAATCTTTCTCTATCACAATCACACACAAACTTAAAAATTACTCTCCCCCCCCCTCTCTCTCTCTCGGCACATAGATGATCTTAAGTAAGGTTTAATAACTTTTAGTTTAGAAAAACTTCTTTCCCCTGTTGAAACTGTGACTGGCAGGGTTAAAAATAATTATTCTTAAGGCTATAGAAAAGTTGGGAAATAATGAAATTAAATAATTTTCTTCAATACATTCCAATTTTTTAAAAGAGGAATAATATCGTCATTTTGTACATAATTAAATCATTGTACACAATTATCACCATTAACATCTCTAGATATTGAACCGTTATTAGAAACTTGTAAGGAAATATCAAAATCTGCAGACGATTTTTTATGTCATCTTTGGACATATTCCTGAATTCAGTTAGAAATTTAAGTAACTTGCAGTAAGATAATAATTTTGGATCTTCGGTCTGCTTATCAATGCATTCATAATCTAAAAGGCGAACTTTCTTTCTGTACTGTTTAATGGGTAACTCTATGTTAATATCAAGATTAGTCACTATTGCAGCGGCGTCATTAGTACATTTATTAAAGGCTTTATAAGATCTAGATAAATTTTGGAAATTGATGAATTTACTGATTAGTTTGACTGACTCATTAATTGCTGATTTAGGGGTTGGTTTATTTGATTACCGACGTTCTAGATGCAACACGATGGCTATTGGAGACGGACCTCGTAATTTTGAACCTCGACCAAGTGACGTTGACGACACCTGAGCTGCCCACCCTCTCCTAACTTCCATATCACGCAATCGGGAGAACTTTAAGCTTTGAGAGATTTAACATACATCTTGCAGGCTACACGGCGAGTCTTTAGTGGGATCGAGGCTCGAGCCTACAACTGGACGAAAACTGCCAACCTCGAGTCCGCGACCATGACCACTAGGCTACGCGAACACTGTTGTCCTAAGGGATTATCGCACTTGAGTTGCGATACTAACATTTATAAGGATATCATCTCATATAAAAATTGAAAAGTGGATAGGTTGCCCAGTAAAGAAATTGCTGCAACTTTAACTTTTACATCTCTATCTTTTAGAACTATACTTGGAACTTTTTATTATCTCCTTTAATTTCAATTTTAAAGGTCTTATTGCTCGCACCCCCCCCCCCCCCCCCCGAAGTCTCGCAAATAGGCTGTAAATTTAGTTTATTTACATTGGTTTTTAAAATATTCAATCTATAAGGAGAAGCCGAAAAAACGAATACAATTCTTGGACAATATTGAAAACGTCAACAATCTCAAATGCTGAAATGGCCGCTTCATACATCATCCAATTTAAGGAATGAGATACACTAGCTATGGTTATGCATAGCTCTTGGGTTAACTCTATTTTGTGCTCAACTTTTCTTTTCCTTAATATTGGAACCAGTATCATATCCTAGTTTTTTTTTAAAAAAAGTTTTGTTATCTATAAAAGTTTTGTTACTTGAATCCTAACAAACAATTGTTTGGGAAAATAATTATACAATTCTTCTCCAGTTGCATCCAAAAAGTAGGATAAAAACCTAGGAACAATTCTTAAATTTCAGAAGGAAATATATCCATATCAAATATTCTGACTAGAAATAAAATTTGTTCCACATAACTTGAATTTGACGTGCAGTTTAAAATAACAGAAAACAAGACCTTGAATTTCTGCTTTTACTGAGTTAGCCTGTAAGTAATAATATCGTTTTGGAAAAAATGTCCAAGATAATAAGGCATGTGACTTTTTTTAAACCTTTTTTGTATATAATTAATATGATTAGAAATAATTGGGTCGAATTTTATCAACATTTCTCAGTCTTTTAGAAAGTTCCCATTATTCTTTTCAAATAATATATCAGATATGCCTCTTATAGCTGAAGGCTGTTCTACTAAATATTGAACAATCGCAATAATTCTGATAATTATATTATCAGAATTATCTTATTATACTCGCCAATGTTTCTTCTCTAATTAAAAATATCATTGCTGCTCACAATCCATGGTAACATTTTTATTAATTATCTTTTTCAATTAATTCCACCTCTTATAATTTAGCACATGTTCATGTTGATTAATGTCAGGATTTTGACGGTTTTTACGATTGGCGGCATTTAGCCGCCAATCGTAAAAACCGTCAAAAACAATAATAACAAAGATAATAGAAACAAACACTGAACACTACAAAAGTTTTGCATGCGGCCCCAATTCACGTAACGTTATTTACCATTTATCTTTGAAGAAATTTGCAGGGAGAAGAGCCTGCGTTTTGATGAGAGCATCCACCCTCTATACTCAACAGCCTTTGTGTACGCACACTCCGTAGGACCGCTCCTGCTCATAAATACATTATAAAGCACCATAAATATTTCCAAATTGAAAAAGTAAAGATTTTAGATTACCTAAACGACTTCCCAAATGAATGTCGCTCTGTGGTTTCAATGTAAAAATATTGAGGAGTTCCTTTATGTGGCCCACCGAAAAGTCGATGAGGCAAAAAATGTACATGGCTTTTCAGCCATATGAAAATCGCTGTCTCCAATGAAGATTTTTCCATATCGTTAACTACTAAATTTAAGGAATGACTCCTGCAAGTCACGTAAAATGCTCTAAGATTTAAGGTTTTAATTCTCGATTGTACTCCCGATTCATTCCCTCTCGTATTTGAACCACTGTCGTAACCTTGACCTCTTATGTTTTCCACTTCCAATCCAATTTTCCCTAAATCTTCTAATAAAATTTGAGATTATTCCTTACTAGTAAATCCTTAATGTGAAGAAAAAACCCTAAAATGTTAATTAATCTTACACTCAAATCCTGATTCTGACTAATCATTAGAAATATATCTTACTACAAATGCCATTTGTTCAAATGCTTGCAATGAGAGTGCAATCAAGTATAATCGAATAATGTTTCACCTTTTAAACTTCCTTTATAATGTAAGACTTTATGTTATCATGTATTAATCCAGTAATTTAATTCCGGAGGATTTTTCCTAAATATGTCACTTTCTTTTCATCATAGATGCGGATCGGATTCTTCGAACGTGATTCTCCAACATGAGGTCAAATTCTGCCAGCAGTTGAATTAATATTAGGAAATTTCTATTATTATGTACATAAAGCTTGTACCCTGGAAAGCTAGGGAACTTTCTCCAAGCAATTTAATAATTGATATACGTAAAATCGCTTCATGTCAATATTTAATTTCAGCATTAAAAATCCTTGTGTATCTGAATCTAACAGGTCAATTGAAAAAAACCCGGCTTGACACATAGATAGCGCTACTAGAATTAAATCCATATGTTTTTTAGTTAGCCCTAACCCTCAAAAGATGCGTGTATAAATTTGACAGCTGTCAGAACATTAGTTTGTGAATTATAGCATTTTGAGTGAAGCAACTTTTGTTATTGTGAAAAAAAATGGATAAAAAGGAATTTCGCGTGTTGATAAAATATTGCTTTTTGAAGGGAAAAAATACAGTTGAAGCAAAAACTTGGCTTGATGCCGAGTTTCCGGACACTGCCCCAGGAAAATCAACCATCAAGGATTGGTATGCTAAGTTTAGACGTGGTGAAATGAGCACCGAAGACGGTGGACGCCCAAAAGAGGTTGTTACCGACGAAAACATTAAAAAAATCCACAAAATGATTTTGAATGACCGTAAATTGAAATTGAATGAAATAGCAGACACTCTAAAGATATCAACTGAACGTGTACATATCATTCACGAATATTTGGGTATGAGAAAGCTCTGTGCAAAGTGGGTGCCGCGCGAGCTCACTTTTGACCAAAAACAACGACGAGTTGATGATTCGGAGCAGTGTTTGAAGATGATCAAGCGTAATAAACCCGAGTTTTTGCGTCGATATGTGACAATGGATGAAACATGGCTCCAAAGCGTGGGAAAACGCAACAGTCGGCTGGCAAGGTTATGGCGTCTGTATTTTGGGATGCGCATAGAATAATTTTCATCGACTACCTTGAAAAAGGAAGGACTACCAACAGCGACTATTACATAGCGTTATCGGACCGTTTGAAGGACGAAATCGCCGAAAAACGGCCGCATTTGAAGAAAAAGAAAGTGCTACTTCACCAAGACAATGCATCGTGTCACAAGTCAGTGAAAACGATGGCAAAAATCCATGAATTGGGCTTCGAATGGCTTCCTCATCCACCGTATTCTCCAGATCTGGCCCCCAGCGACTATTTCCTGTTCTCAGATCTCAAAAGAATGCTCGCTGGGAAGAAATTTTCGTCGAATAAAGAGGTGATCGCCGAAACTGAGGCCTATTTTGAAGCAAAGGACAAATCGTACTACAAAAATGGTATCGAAAAATTGGAGGGTCGCTATAATCAGTGTATCACCCTTGAAGGGAATTATGTTGAATAAAAAAATTAATTTTGCCAAAAAAATATGTTTTACCATGGTAGGCCGGGGACTTTTCAATTGATCTGTTATTGTCTGATAATTGATTGATTTGATTAACGTCGCTCTAGAAGCAACACGAGGGCTACAGGCAACAAACTTCATAATTTAAAGCCACGGTCAAGTGATGAGGATATGACACCTGAGCTGGCTCCTCTCTCTCCTAACTTCCACACCACTCCAACGGGAAGGCTTTAAGCCTCCACAGATAAACTGGCATCAGCCGCGGCTACACAACAGATCTTTAGTTACATCAAGGCTTGAACCCAGCACTTGGCGAAAACCACCGGCCGCGAACCCGCGACATGACCACTAGGCTACCGTGGCCACCTACTCTCTGACAAATTTTCTAACTTTCGTTGTAGCTCTATCCATTATTTCAAATTATTTACTTGAGTTTTTGAGTCTTCATGCTTTCTTAATACGCATCAAAAATTTTCCAGTTTCTATAATCCTCGTTTGAAAAGGAACTTAATTTTGAATAACCAAAAAATTTGCAACAAGAACAGGACACATAACCGTTTGACACAGAATATATAAACCAATCTTTCGAGACTTGTTCTCCTCTTTTTAAGATCCTGCGATAGTATTTTGCTCTTAATCTGTAATTCGGATTTTGGTTGTCAATTGGAAAATTGTAATCGAATAAAGAAGATAATGGATCTTTTTTAAGTAAAAATGTTCAATCTTAGTTGATTATACAATATATTGTTTCCTTCAGCAAAATCCTGGATCTGATGAGAGAGTTTGGTTAAAGCTTCCTTCATTTCTCTTGATAATATCCACTGTCTCAATATTTGCTAAATTTTGGTCCTGCCAGAAATAACACGCTATTTCATCTTTATTATTGGTGTCTTCTTGATAATCTTGGAATTGAAGGCCGTTTTCAGATTCTGGCAACCGCTTTGCTTTTTGTTTTGCTTGGAACTACTTATCTCACACCTGTTATTACAAGATGTAACCATTAATTTCCAGGACTGTCTAATAACTCTAGAAAATATTATATGATATACATACCCATTTAATATGTTTCGAAGTAACTCCCACCTAGCGTAATGCCCTTCTGTGTTCCGCCGTATAAGTTTCGGAAACAGCTTTTAAAGTACTCTTTCGGAATGCTCTTAAATGAGAATATCACCTTTTTTCTTTATGGCTTTGACATTCTCAAATATTGTTTCCTTCAGCAAATTTTTCAGTTTTGGAAACAAGAAAAAAAAAGTCTAACGGTGCTATGTCTGGAGAGTTTTGAAGATGCTGCATCTCCTCAACCTCATGGACCAAAACCCCTTTCACAGTTGACGCAATGTGAGACCGGGCATTATCATGCAAAAGCAGCCAACTCCCATTCTTTTGAAACCGAGGCTTTTCTCTGCGAACTCCGGAAGGAACTTACGTGTAAAACTATCCAGTGACAGTCTTATCAGGGAGAACAAATGCATGATGTATTAATCCTTCGCTATCGAAGAAAGCTTTTAACATTACCTTGATTTTGGACTATTGATGAGCTTGAATACTGTCATTCGGAGCTCTGTCGTTTGCTTTCAGGGTCATATTGGTAGTACGGAAACTAGTCTTCTGTTACTATCGAATAGAGGAACGCAGAGTCAGCGTTATCATTGAATTCAGTGCTCCAATTCATTCAGAATTGCTTTTGTTCCTCTGATAAACAGTTAAGAACGAATCTAGGACAAACCTTGCATCTCAGTAGGTCTTGTATCAAAATTTACCGAACCACCCCCTTTGAAACGTTCAGGTCATTAGTTAGTACTCGAATAGTCAATCGGCGATCCGAAGTTACAAGCTCACTAACTTTCTCAATTGTTTCTGGTGTGCGCACGGAATGCACCGTCTTGCATTCTATCTTTGATGAGGATTGCAACCCATATATCACGATGTCTCTCAAGAAAATAAAAATATGAATCGGAGGGGTGCTATGGAGTGAGCGTAATGTTGTAACGTTGAATGTACACCCTTGGGCAAATTAATTGAAACAAACTATTTTTTCATAAACTTTAAAATCAACCCTATTGTTCTTTAACAGTCATACTAAAATATGTTAATATATGGGTGGGATGAATAAATCCTTTGCCTAGCAACAATTTCAACAAATCAGAGGGGCTCTGAGAGTGCATTAACTTCTGTTGATGAAAGCTCTAGCTATGATCACATCAATTGAGAGTTCACTGTCGTCAAAGATGGACGTGACGCCATGAAAGTGTACAAATATTACTACTCTCTCCGAGCATACGTCTGTTATCTTCGGTGCTTAAAGCCCGCCTGCAGAAGGCGTTTTTTGTAAAGGAGTGAGTATGGGATGTCATTCGATCCCCTCAGAGCAGACTAATTCTTCGAAAGGGAGCGGACGTAAGCGAGTTGATACTCGAGAAAGTCGTGAATCGCAAAATGATTGAATGATAACTGTAAACTGCACTGTTCGTCAAGGAAATGTGACAGGAACTATTATTAAACTTATTGCGGGGTGATGGAGTGCTAATTGTAAACTGCACTGATCACCAAGGTAACACAACAGGGACTGTGTTGAATAAATTAAAGAAGTTGTTATTGTTATTAAGAAGTATGTCTGATATCATATCAATTTTAAGGGAAAGTAAATAGCTAAGCAAGCTAGAGTAAGTTAATAATAAGTGAAAGTATTTAGCTAAGTAAGCTACAGTAAGGAATGAAAGTAATTAGCTAAGTAAGCTACCGTAAAGAGAAACAAAGTGACATAATTTATAAGTTCTAAAGTAATAATAATCGGTTATATTGTGAAGAGTGAAAATGAATAGTTTAGCGAAAAGGCAAAAAATAAGAACCTTAAGTAAAGGTTAAAGTTGAAGTCTAGTAAAAGTTGAAGTAGTTAGTATAGTTTGTGTGCGCGTGTGTGTGAAAAGAAGAAAATATCTAATACGCCAAAGAGACTTATAGAGAGATTTCGAAGATAGTTGGTGGTAGTATTGCAACTGTGAGCAATATCAGAAAACAAAAAAAAAAAAAAAACCAAGATCCATATCTCCAAAGCAGAGTGGAAAAAGTGGCCAGAAAACAACGCCAAAAGATGACATTTCGCTATTTACAAATTATAAAAAATACCCTCGAAAGACTAATACTGTACTTAATAGAGATTTAAAGGAGAATGGAATATATATTATTCCATCTAATGTTTGGAAGCGTCTTCTTGCAGCCGGTCGCCCAGCCTATCGGCCTCTGAAGAAACAGCTTTAGGCACAACCAATGAAGAAAAAACGCTACTTATAGTCGTTAAAAAGTAAGAATTGGACAATCGAAAATTGGAGGAAAATGCTATTTAGCGACAAAAGCCATTTTTTTTTTTTTTTATCCAGGCCAGCGAAATCCTCACGAGCAGAGATCGTCAGGCGAAAGTATTCGGGATTGCCACGTTAATCAATTTGTTAAACACCCTCAAAAGATGTTTTGGGATTATTTCGGTTACAATGGGGTTGGTTCTTTACAGCCTGCTGACGGTCTGATGCGTTCTCAGTAATATATTACTATTCTAGATTTTTTTTTTTTTTTTTTAAAAAAAGGTTGCTTCAGAGTTGAAGAAACTGATGGAACAGGGATTTTTCAACAGGATTTAGCCTCGTGCCATACTTCCAATATAGTCAAGAAATTCATGTCTGAGAACCAAATTACGAAATTCGAATGGCCTGGAAACTCTCCTGATATCAACCCAATAGAAAATCTTTGGGCGATATGCAAGAATCACGTTTTAAATATGGACTGTACAACTATGGAGAAGCTAATCACGGCGCTAATTTATGTGTGGTATAAGGACACAAATATTATAAATTATTGTAAAAAATTGGTGGAATCCATGCCGAATTGTATGCAAATGTTAATAAAAAAAGTCGTAGGGATCATATTATGTACTAAAAATTTTAGCTTTCGTATAAATTTAATTAAAATAGCATTTCTTCTTAGTTTGCTCAATTTTCGAATTTGTTTCAGTTAGTTTGCACAAGGGTGTAATACGAAAGAAAAATTTCAAATGGAATAAGTCTCCTTAAGATCTAAAATATTGGAATTGTAAGCGTTCACACTATGGAATATCACAAGATGTTGAAATTTTTTTTTCTCATAGTGGATAGAAAACACAATGAACATCTTTATAAACTTTGAAATCAGAAACAATTCTCACTCTGCGATATCGAGACCAGCTCATATGTGCCCTGAGTCATAAAAGTATGACTAAATTTTGAAATTCAGTATGTCTAAATTTTGCGAAAGGGGAAATATTTCGCAAAATATAATATAAGAAATATAAATTACTATTCTCAGACACCGATGAAGTGATGAAGAGAGCAAAATGATTGAGTAAAATCGCATAAAAGTACACCACAGAACTAGAAAGAACAGCAAAACATGATTTCAAATCAGGCGAAATAATCTCCGAATGTTGTCTTCATAGTGGAAGAGATAAAATGAAAGGATAAAAAAATATTAAATCCAGCTTCAGCAGCTGTACTACGAGCTGAGGAAGAAATTTCGCCCGAGGAGAGAATTTTTTTCCTCATCTATTAACACCCAAGCACACGTAAAGTAAAAATCTAAATAGGTGTTAAAGCCAGTGATAGAAGTTGCACAAAAATATTCCTTCCTCTCTTTCATTACAACTTAAATGTAATTATACTAGCAGAGTAAAGATAAGTCCACAGCGTAAAAATAAAAGTTACATCAAAGAATGTATAACAGTCTTCATTGTTTTTGGCAACGAGCAACATTAATTCTGAAATTAAGCCGAAACTGTACAGTGACACTCATCACGTGAACCTTCACATATGCTAAACGAAGATCCTCCTTATGTGGAAGAAAAGAAAACGGGAAAAGAGTGCAAGACTATATATACAGGGGGTGGACAAAAATATGGAAACACCTTGTAAAATGCATGTTTGAAAAGAAAGATTGATTTTAATGAAATATGTAGGTGGCGCTGGCGTTTTTGACTACTAACGCCACCTATACAACTTCGTAAATGTGCTAAACAGTTCAGTTGTTGTCGGAGTACTGTTATGTGAGGTTGTCATTACATTATGTCAGAGTTAACAGACTTCGAACGTGGGCAAATTGTTGGAGCACGTATGGTAGGTGCTTCCGTAAGCAAGGTAGCCGAGGTGTTTAGTGTTTCAAGAGGTACTGTATCGAAGATTTATTCCGCATATTTGAAAAGCGGAAAAACATCATCTGCTAAATCACAGCGCGGACGAAAGTGTGTGCTGAGTGATCGTGACAGACGATCATTAAGGGCAATTGTGACGAAAAATAAGAAGACCACAGCTGCAAAAGTTACTGCTGAAATGAATGTTGTGTTACAGAACCCTGTGAGTACCAAAACAATTAGAAGGGAGCTTCATAAACAGGGAATTTCTGGCCGTGCTGCAATTGAGAAGCCACTCATCAGTGATGCTAATGCCCGTAACAGGAAAAGGTGGTGTTTAAGTCATAAAGCCTGGACTATAGGGCAGTGGAAGCGTGTAATATGGTCTGACGAGTCTTCTTTCACATTGTTTCCCACTTCTGGCCGAGTTTACGTCTGGAGAACGCCATCTCAAGCCTATAATACAGACTGCTTGTTGCCAAGAGTGAAACATGGCGGGGGTTCTGTTATGGTTTGGGCAGCCATATCGTGGTTCTCTGCTGGCCCCATGATAACTGTGTCAGGGCACATGACTGCCAAGACTTATGTGAACATTTTGGCAGATCAAGTTCATCCCATGGTACAAACTTTGTTCCCCGATGGTGTCTTCCAAGACGACAAAGCCCCTGTTCACACAGCTCACATTGTCCAGGACTGGTTTTCTGAGCACGAGGAGGATTTGTCCCATCTCCCCTGGCCACCACAGTCACCAGACCTGAATATTATCGAACCTTTGTGGTCTACATTGGAACGGAAAGTGCGTTCTCGTTATCCACCGCCAACATCGTTATCTGAACTTGCCACCGTTTTGCAGGAAGAATGGTATAATATTCCCTTGGCACACATACAGGAACTGTATTTATCCATTCCGAGAAGACTGCAAGCTGTTTTGGATGCCAACGGGTTTCCTACACCATATTAAGCAAAGAAACATGTTTTTTAAAAGGTGTTTCCATATTTTTGTCGAACCCCTGTATATCCTCTTGGGATTCAATGTTCCTTCTGTTGGACATTTTTATTTTACATGTAGAGAAAGAATTCACAGTTTCATATCCTAAGATTAGGCACTCCATTATTTTGGACAGTCTAGTATTGTCATCTATTTAGCAAAACCTGAATTTATTTGGCTGCATCTTTGTTACGCAAGCATTTAAAAATGGCGGACAAGAAGAAAACAACCATTGAAGATATGTCAACAGCTTGAATGTAGTTTTATTATACTTTTACATATTTTTTGCAATTAAAAATAGTTAATATACAATTTTAGTTGTTTGAATAAGGAAATTATGTTATGTATTTAATTAGTAACACATGTTTTCCCTTGACTAAGACCCGATGCCCATTATAATGGACTGGCCGAAAATTGTGTACTCTTTTAATTTAAAAAAAAACGACTGTATATACTGTTATGTTTACTTTTTAGATGATTTATCTCAAATTAGGGGGAAATTGCTGAAAAAATATGGTCTTGGGTCTCATGAGGATATACAAATTATGAGCCGAAAAGAAGAAATAAACTTCAAAGGCAAGAATCAGGGGAAAGTGATTACATTCCATTCTGAAACTAAGTGAAAATGAATTCAACTTATGAACGCAACCTTAAAGAGATTTTTTTTTTAAAAAAAAAAAGTTGCCTTTCAGATATGCAAGTCGAAAACAACTCTTGACAGTCGTCTAGTAATAAATTTTAAAGACAGAATGGTAGAGATTGGAAAAGTTAGAAGGCGGACACACACACAGCTGCGGAATAGATGTCAAAGGATTAACATCCCACATGGTCGAAGGCAGTAACCCACCAGTTACAAAGGGAGACCCATACGCATCCATACATTTCAAAGTAATAAAAAAAATAGCCGGATCCTCAAAACCTCGACCTATGCGGCCTCTTCCAGTTTGTTTCAACCCCCAAGGACATTTTCCCACAAGCCGTTCTGCTCCCCACCGACCAAACCAGTTTCTCATTCATACAAGAAACAAACATTCTTCAGCAAGAAAGGGGAGGAAAAGAATAGTGATGAGACGTTTGCCGACAAGTTTATGACTGCGTTGGAGATCTTCTATAGATCCAATTTACCGTCACAGCTGTGTTTAAGGGTTGGGGTAAATACTGCCCCAAGATCTTGATTGGTTTGGTTTTTATCAACGTCGTACTAGAAGCAACACGAGGGCTATTTCCAAGATTTTGAGGTGACTACACTTGGCAAGTTCATTAGTGGTCCCTCTTACATCCCGATAAGGTCCTCATTAGACAGATATACTCATGAGAAAGAGCACACCCCCACATTAGATGTCCTATTTTGCAGGTGTCAATTCTTACCCCATTTGGAGTGCTCCGGACAAATAGCTAGTTTATTACTTTCAGCGATCCTACCAAAACGAAGGATTGTCCCGTGGATTTGGAAGAGGCGTGGCCATTTTTATTCTACCCAAAATTTCCGAAGAGAAAGGACAGTTAGGGTTCTACAGAGCGTTCGACTAAAACGTCGTGTCCGAGAACATTGCAATACCTTTTAGTGCGCGACATGCACCCAATATGTTACATTTCCTTAGAAAATGTAAGTGCTACAAGCACTTATCTTGTAAATATGAACTTTAGTGTTTGAAATTGATTGTAATAAATTGGTGTAAATAGTACTCTTTAGGTATCTAGTGAAGTCGATGGTGAACTCGCTACTAGCAGTGATAAAGCGCCTAAAATTGGCTGGATTGAATTCGAGAGACACTTAAAAATATTTTTTAAAGAGATGACGATACAAGACGAGTCTCGAAGCGCAGTGCGGTAACTCTGAAAATTATTAATTTGTGTTGCGATCACTCTGTATATTTTATGTTTATTGTGATGTGGTGTTTTATAAAAAAAAAGAAGTAAATAAACGACAAGTGTTCGGCAGACGCTGATTCTTATTTTGCAACTTTGAAAGAAATCATTCAATTTTTTTTTGAAATTTTAATCATTTCCTATTCGCCAATTTTTGTCTCCATCGGACAACTCCTTCTTGGAGCGTCGATTTTTTTTATTTATTTATTATAGAGTGTACTTCAAATTTTCTCAGTCCTTTTCATCTCAATTTCGTTTGATGCATTTCTTCTTTCTCTTCATTTAAAATACCCGTTTCAGTTGACTTGGCATATTAGAAATATCGTCTTCACTTGACATAATTTGTCCTTCTAATTCAGATTCTTCTTTTTCTCCAAAAGAAATATCTTCCCCTATAATAACATTCAAAGGTTTCTCGTTGATCTTCAGTTATAATTCTTATTCTTCTTGATATAGTTGTTCTTTTTCAAACTCTTCTTGATGCAGTGCCTCTTCTCGTTGAATATCCAACAGCCTTGCTTTCTGTTTCTCGGTTTGTATTTCGATCCGCATTTCTTAATTTTCCTTTTCAAATTCAGCTAACTGCCTTAAATCCTATTCTTTTCCTTTTATTTTCTTTCCAATTCAGTATGATAGAATTCTTCTTAGTGTTGAATCTCCAACAGCCTTGCTTTATCTTTCTGTATTTGTAATTCTTTCTTTCTCTTTTCGAAACTCAGCACTGCACTTTATTTCCCGTTAAATATACGCGGTTTTTTTGCAATAGAAATTCTATATAATCTTTTAATTGATTACCTCATCCTTCTGATTCTTCCCTTTTTTTCTTTAGCGTCTGCGAGCATTCTTCCATTACGCTCTTCCTCGGAACCTTCTACGTCAGTTATGGCTTTCTTTAAATGTAGTATTGTCATACCAGCAGCATACTGTAAATCTTTCCATTCTCCAAAAATTAAAGACATTTTTTAAATTCTTTTTATCAGTTCCTCACAACCCAAAATATGTGTTCCACATAAACTTTACATACTCCTCTTGTTCCACACCAGACACGTACCGTTTCCCCCCTTTTCGATTCTTCTGTTAAAACTAAAGCGCTTTCACTCGCTTTTCTCTTCCTTCTAATTAAGTTCTGGTTCTGCGATATAGAGCTTGATATTTTTACCAATCTCAATTTTCTTACTTCCTAGCTGTTGGAGAATCCACTAATGTTCATATAGGTATAAGGATAACTCCAAGTCTTTAACAAAATATTTATTTCATATATCTTGGAGCTCATTTTACCCCTACCTCTCGCATGCAAGTACAGGCTGCGTCTCTCCCAATATAATTGCAACCCCCACTCCTATACAATGGAGAGATTATCACAATTTCTCTCACTTACTCAGGCGTGATATATACTACATTTACTTAAAGATGTTTACAGCTTTAGAGCTGAAATAAGACTTCAAAATGAATATTTAGTTATAAGGTTTAAAACACACATAAGTTCAAAAAATTAGATCAAACACGATCAAGTGTGTTTACTGAAAATATTGAACAAGCTTTTTCTAACAAGAGAAAGCCCAATTTTTCCAAGAAAAAAACAAAAACAGAGAGAGAGAAACTGCACAAAAATTATGATAGTTTTTAATAAAATGAAATAAATTTAACAAGTAACATTGAGCATTTTGTAATCAATATACAACAACATTTACAATAAAAATTGAGTAATTTTTTATAGCTCAAGATGTATCACAAGCATCTTTCTTCATATATTTCATCTAGTTCAATACATTCTTTGTTAACTCTGAAATTCTCCTTCGAATATCGTTTTTCTTTCCTGTAAGATCAGACAAGCTATTTAGCTTTGAATCAGCACTTGATGTTGCAGATATTCCCCACTGGGTGGATGAACTTGGTTCTGTGATAAAACAAGATACAAAATATTACTAGAAACACAGAAAAATGAGTTTATAATTAACAAAGTTAATTTTAAATGTAAACTACAATTATTAATAAAAAATGATTTTTTTATATTGCAAATAATTGGAGCTTTTGTGATAAAATTGAATACACCCAACTCTTTTTTTTTTTTATTTATTTTTTTTTACCTGATTTTGAAATAACATAATACAATAAGAACAAATACATTTTTCACACAATTTTTTTTTGTTCTAGCATCAATCCCAAGAACAATTTTTATAAATTCTAACCTTGGCAGTGTGATCAGAAGTCGGTTGGATTATGTCTATGTGTCAGTGACTTGTTTACTTTGCATTCATGGGGTTGTAGGGAATACACGGATTTTACTATCATTTCCCCCCTTGTCCTGTTGTCATAAAAATGGTGTTCGCATTTTGTTTCCTTTCATTGCAATCAGATTTAAAACTAATATGTCAGATAAAACGTCAATAAATATTTTGTGTTCAAACATTCCGTTCTTATACATCTGGATATTTAAATCTTTGAATGCACAATGAAATGTCTAAGGACAAATTTTTGGAAAGTGTGTGTGATGGGTGATATCTCCTAAAGAAAACCTTATGAAAGATAAAAGGGAAACTAGAATTACTTTTTGGGGCACTATTCTTTTGAAAATGTTGCATTCATTCTTGATTTCCATGTTTTATTGACATTAGACATGTGTACAATTCCTTTTTTATATAGTCGTTGACGATATCTACCTCCAACACTCTATTTGGCCCTTTTGTCAGACAACACTTAGAACTGCCCATCATTGACAGAAAAGGGAGCAAGCAATGTAGTAAAAAGTCCTGTCCTCCACAGAATTTTCTTCTCAAAAATGCCTGTCTGCAAAAGGTTAAAAGAAGTAATATTCTTTAGAATTTTCGGTTTAGAATAGTTCTATAAGCAATATTACTTTCATCGTTTTTATAGTACCCTTATTAATAAAATGCTTAAACAACAAATTATTCTGAAGAGACAAGTAATTTTATTAAAAACTAAAATAAAAATATTAGACTGTCTAAAGTCCCGCATCTGTTGATAAAGCTTTCGGTTTAAGCAAAGCAACTATAAAAACAATTAGAAAAAATGAGAATTCCATTTGACAATCAATAATTTCTGGATTGAAGCTCAGTTCCAAAACATCTTATAATCAAAATCTTATTTTAGAGAAAATGGGAAAACACATGGTGTTTTGGATAAAAGATTTACTGAAAAAGAATACCAACTGATGGGAAAATTATAAAAGAGAAAACACTTAGAATATATAACAAACTTTAGGAACTGGAATCAATGGCTGTGCATTTCACAATGTAAAAATAACAGGGGTAGTAGTATCAGCACATAAAAATGCTGCAAAAAGCTTTCCTGATAAACTAGCAAAAATAACTGAAAAGTGTGGTTATACTCCCAATCAAATATTTAATACTGACAAAACAAGAATATTCAGGAAGAAAATGCATGAAAGAACGTACATAGCAAAGTCTGAGAAATCAGCTAGTGGTTTTAAAACAGTCAAAGATCAGGTGATGTTCTTATTTTGTAGTAACACATCTGGTGATAAAATGTTAAAGCTTCAGTTAATCAAAAAATCCCTTATGCCACAATCTTAAAGAGGCAAGAACATTAAACAACTACCAGTTCATTTGATGGCGAATAAAAAGGAATGGATGATGGCTGATCTGTTTACAAATTGGTTCAACAACTGTTTTATTCCTGAAGTCAAGAAATATATGGAACAAAAAGGTTTGGAATTCAAAGTACTTTTGCTTGTTGATAATATACCCAACCATCCAGTTCTGGATTATCCAAATATTCAATTGCTGTTTTTGTCACCCAATACCACCTTGCTGATTCAGCCACTCAATCAGGGTATTATAGCAGCATTTAAAATGTACTACATAAAGCAAATGTTTAAATATATTTGACCATTGTAGAAGCATAGGAAAAGTTTATGATTATGGATTGTATTACACATGTTTCTTTTACCATCAAACAATTGCACTAATTGACACACGTTTCTTTTACCATCAAACAATTGCGGCTGACAGTGATGAATTGATACGAGAAAGCTCTTTGGATGAAGACAATTTGATTGAATTTACAAAAGTTTATGATAATGACAAAGTCAAAGGTCAAGTTCAGCTATTAAAGGCTGACTTAATTCGCTAGGACTTGAAATTTGCAACAAGTATGGAACAAACAATTCTTACTCATGATCCTGACATTAATCTTGCATTAAAATTTCAACGGAATCTTGCACAGCTATATATCAAGAATTATATAAGCAACTAGAGGAACCAAAAAAAAAAAAAAAACTAGAACCAACAAATGTTGAAAATATCAAACGAAATTCTTCACTTGAATCAAACCCGACAGTTGTGCCAGATATTTATGACATATCTACTGATGATAGCATTTTTGTTCCAGTCCATAATAAACATGCACACTTGCTATCAAGTAGCAATGAATAGTTGTGAAATTGATTATTATTTCTAATTTAAATTAAAATTTTTATATGTTGTATTTATGGACTGAATTATCACTGTAAATTTATTTTATTTATTTATTTTTGTAATAAAAATAAATTGTTTTAGTGTTATAAATATGTAATATTGATTTCATTATAACTTTTTTTTTGCATGGTTTTTGGAGAAAATATTAAGTTGAATGTATTTTTTTACAAGGTTTTCTAAGAAATATATTTACAATGTAAAAAAAGAATTGGGTATATCATAAGTCAATCTTTTTAACAATTTTTATCTCAAATTTTTTAAAAGATTGTTCTTGAAAATTAATGTAAAGGCTCTTCAACAAAATTATGTTAACTTAAATTATTCTGAATGAATTACATGAGATTCACAGGGTTATACAAGGTTGATAGAATTATACTTCTTAGCTTCAATTCTATTGATATCTCAAGATTTCCTTTTCCAAGTAATTTTCTTAAATATACAAGTTTTCTTTAAAATCAATATTGCCATTTACTCTACAATTTTATTCATTTACATACATATAGTTTTGAATTTATCTCAGAGCATGTCATCTTTTAATTTATAAGTGACATTTTTATGCATCTGATTAAATCAGTTCTCAAGATATACTGAGTTTAAGTGTCAGTTTAATATAATTTATCAATTAACTTCAGATTAACACAAAGAACTGAGAGTGTTAATTAAGCACCCATATTTTATACAAATTCCTTTTTGATTAAAGATGTCAATATTACCTTAATTTAAAACATGTTTTTTTTTCATGTAAATGCATAACTATATGCCTAGCTTAATGGAAAGGTTTCAGTATAAGTATCTATAAAATTAATAAATTATCAGCTGAAATTTCTCATACTGATCAACTATAGGACAGTGACTGTTGATTTATACATTAATACACCAATAAAAATTAAAACATTTTTAGATGACAAATGATGCTTTAATCCAGTGTTCCCTATGGACCTCCAGGGGTTCCTAATGTCATTCAAGGGGTCCATGGGAAAAAAATAATTGAATTGGGGGTCCCTGAACAATGTCAAGAGGTCGGTGCAAGGTTTAAAATTGTGATCCATTTTAATTATTGAAATTTAAATAAATAGCAATAAATAAAAAAAAGTAGCGATTTTTATGTCCTGATTAAAATATAAATACAAGTGGATGCTTAAAATACAGTTTGTTAGTTAAGTACTGAGCGTTATGCAATACCTTTTGTGAAATAACAATGACAAAACTTATTTCCACTGATTTGTCACTTGTAAGAATGGTGTGTATAACTTGCTTTAATGTTATTACTAAAATTTAGTTATTGTTCAATTTACTTCAATAAATTTAAGTTTTCAATTTCCATCAACACACTAACAACAATATAACAACAAAACAATAACGAAATACTGATTAAAAAAAAGTGAGATAATCCCCTCAAAAACAAAAACAACCCCACTGACACACACGTGATTTAATAGTTCTAGATGGTGCCAGCTACTTACGTTAATAACAAGCATGGCATGGTGCGAGGCAGATGGCCGAAAACATGTTTAGACAGGAACGCAATAACACTGTTACATGTACTAACTTGTCTAAAATACAAACTAGTTATACATCACATATCTTATCAACAATTCAGTTCTATGTTATGCTAATATGAAGTGTATAAACAAATTTTCACAGTCTTAGACAAAAATAAGTTTTGTATTGTTAGTTGGAAGTTTTGGTACAGTTGCCTTTTTAGTATTGTTACGCAGAGAGTGTACTTTTGTTGCGTAAGTATATTTGAATAAAATGGATCTCTTTTGAAAAAATTATATACCACATTTTTCAATACAGTAATCCCTTTTAAAGGTTTACTTTTTTAAATTAAAAGGTTAGGAAGAGATTGTAAGTTTTTAAAATACAAATGTTTTTTAAAAGATGTTAATTATTGAAAATTATATTTTATTCAAAAATTAAATGAAATTTTATCTTTACATCAAATAATTAATTCAAAAAGGCTTTACTGCAGCATTCCATTGAAAAAGTTAATAATAATTAACATTAGTTGCTGCAAATAAAACATTTGATAAACAAATTTGCTTATATTCATTTTTGCCCTTTTTAACTGATAATAGTAAGAGTGTGAACAGAAGAAAAAGTGCTGAAATTACTGAGTTGAATATTTGAAGTATGGCTTTATTTCATCACCAAGAAATAGTACTTCACCTATGTGTCTTCTATGTAATAAAACTATGTCAAATGATTCAATGAAACCTTCAAAGCTTAAAGGACATTTAATAAAAATCCATTGGGACAAAAAAGATAAGGATTTAATGTTTTTACAAACAGTCAAAGAAAAATATTTGAAAATACTGTCACTGCAACAACTAATAGGGACAACATCTAAGTGAGATGACAATGGACTCTGCATGCTTCTTATAATATTTCTTTATTGATTGCAAAGTCCGGAAATGCGTACACTATTGGTGAAGAACTTATTTTACCACCTGTCAGTGAGGTAATATGCACAGTGTTGCACAAACTAGCTTTCGACATTATAAAAAGAATTCCACTGAGTAATAAATACAGTACAAAGAAGGATTGACAAAATTGAAGATTATAATCGTTTTCTACTTCACACAGAAGTATGTTGGTTATATAAAAGTGCATGTTTAAATCGAATCTAGGCGCTGTTTGATTTAGTGTTGAAATTCCCGGAAAGCAAAGACAATGATTCGCGACACAATTTAATTAACTCAAAAATGACATAACCTAGATGACTGATTTATTTGCCAAATTTGTAACTACAAGGTGACCAACTAAATTTAATCAAAACTAAAAGTTTAATATCTGCATTTGTTGCAAAACTTTTTCTGTACAAACAAAACTAAGGAAGAGGAGAGTGTTCTCAGTTTCCAAATCTTTTGAAATTGCAAAATAGAGATGAAGATTTGCTTGCTTACTTTCAACATCTAACGGCTCTTCATGCAGACCTAAGCAAAAGATTTGAAGATATTCTTCCCTAGGATATTCTCGAATAGGTGTTGAATCCTTCTGCACATGGACAAACTCAGATCATCTATACAGATGAACCCATGCTAATACAGACCCATCTTATTGAAATATCCACAAATGATGAACATAAACCAATGTTTGATCAAAGACACCACAAGTTCTGGTTACAAACACAGATCCCAATGTTAAATCCTGCATTACGGGTTATTATACAGAAGCTGTTGACTACTTTCCTGTCTTCATATTTGGTAGAATGTGGATTCAGTGAACCTCATCACACACACACAAAAGAGAAAGAAACTGACAAGAAAATAAATGCTTGTGGGGGATTTGCAGTTGCTACTTGCAAACATTGAGCCAGACATTACTATATTCATAACATCTCATCAAGTTCATCAAAGTCTTTCGTTTTTCTTAAAAATTTTATTTTAAACAAAAGTTAATTTCAATAAATACATCTTTAACAAAATGTTTTTATAAATTTGTAATTCTTATACTATGCAGCTATATGTAGCTTTTTCACTCGGGGTCCATTGGCAAGTTTTGACTATAAAAAGGGGTCCATGAGTCAAAACAGTTTAGCAACCATTGCTCCAATCCATTCAGTGAAATTGTAAACTTGCTTTCTTTTTTTTTGTAAGGAGGGGGGGGGGGGGGATTTTAGGAATATAAAATTGTTTCTTTCTATTCATTCTATTTCTAACACCTTAATGAAAAGTTAGAGCATACATTGACATTAAAATATTTTTCAAAAGGAAATTATTTTCAGAAGTTTTGGTTTAAAAGCAAATAGAAGTAATTTTAATATGAACAGATATTTGTTGAAATAGTTGAATTTCAAAGTTAATTATTAGACTTCAAAGTCACAGAAAAATAAAGTAATACATCTAGAACTTTCAATCATTATTTATTTATTTATTTCAATTTCAGAATTTCTGTATAAAATTATGGGTAAAATAAAGAGAAACTGTTGATGTTTTTTCCGGGTGAGATTTGAATTTATGGCTCAACTAGAGAAAAGCTTTAAGTAAATATTTTTCAATACTGATATTTTATAAATATTATTTCTAGAAAACTACTGAAAATTAATACACAAAACCATGCCACACTTAAGTAAATAATTTTCCTTTCATGGAAGTGTTACATTTAATATTTATCAAATTAAAAAAACATTTTTAATGATTTAATACATACATTTTCTATACAGAGATAATATATATTCATAATTGTATATAAAAATGATATAGTATTTTATTACTAATTAAACATGTAATTTATAAAGTAATACATTCAGCTTTTCTGAAAGTGTAAAAAAAATATCCATGATGATAACATTATAAGAAAAACAGGTACACAGAAATATTCATTCAAACTACCAGTCGAAATTAACATGCATATAATGACTGTGTTTTTATATATATAGTAATAATGCTTGGATAATAAAACTTCAAATTAAGTGCAAATTTTAGACATTTCTGTAACTTTATGAAAAGTTGAAAATTCTACATAATTTGCAAGTGACAGAAAAAGATTATTCTATAAAATAGTATCAATTTCCTTAAGTCAATCACTCATTTTCAAACAAAACATTAAGGTACTGTCTTGTAAAAGATTTAAATCCAGGAATTAAACAAATCTACAGCAGTTTTTAATTACATAAATTAATATAAGTTGTCCAAGACTTAATTGATCACTAATTTTTATTTAATTCAAAAAGTTCATAAGAAAAAAACAGTCATTATGCAATACTAATTCATAAAACCAACCATTATAGACTAATATTTATGGTACAAGTACTGTAAAATGATTCTCAATTATCTTTAACCCATACAATTAATAAGATAACATTTGCACATTGAAATTACAAGTTAAATTTTATAATTTTTCAATAACTCTAGGATTATACAAACATGAACTTTCTATAACACCTGAGTGAGTGAGGTGTTTATGGCACAAGAGTCCAATCTGTGATCTAGACATTTAAAAAAGACTAGAAAAAAAAATTAGTTAAGAGGAAGAAGGATCACTAGGGTGTCCCGAAAACATGCCACCTGTGTTTAGCAAAGATTGTAAACCCCATGAAAAAGAAAAATACCACATGGGCATCTTGGGGTCATGATGCCTGCACTTACCTAACATAGGTAAACCCCTGAGGATTCTACAGCTCCTTAAGTGTTTTCTTTTAAAATCTCAAAACCATGATATAAAAAAATTCTACCATTTTAAGAAAGTACTGAAGACAGAACATAAAAACAATGTGTCTGAAATTTTGTCATGAAAAATCAACTTTCTTATCACTCACTGAAAAAACAATATGACTTACCAAATATAAGGTTATCTCCTCTATAATATCCAACACTATCTTTAGGACTAGTCATGCTTAGCAATTGTATTCCTTGAATAGTCTCAATTCCTATGTAATCATCAATGAAGATTTCGTACAATGAAGGTGCAATTTTTTTCAGAGTCTAGGGGGGGGGGGTAACCAAAATTAATTTTATGGAGTAAGAAAAGTTATAATCAAACAAGTGTATATACATATAAAGGAACATAATAAATTTATAAAAATAATGACTTAATTTTTAATCTCTTATTAAGTTCACATATTTTAAACAAGGTTGTATCGAATTTGGTAAGGCACTTGATGGTTGTTCTATATCAGTTGACATTCCTAGTTGGATAACATGGGGAGCAGTCAACAGCAATGCAAAGAGATCATTTTTGATCAGGACTTCCAAGTTATGAAGATGCATTCTGTGTAATGTCTGTACACTTGGGATAAAAATTTAATGTTGAAAAATCTATATTTAACTGGATTAAATTCCCATTAACACAGAGTCATTGAATTTCTCAACCTATACCTATGGACATGAATAAGGTTGCACAATTTTAATCCACATGTATCTTCAAACCCAGTAGCAGATTGCAAAGATGGCAACAGATCTTCAAAAAAATCTTACATAATGGCTCATGGATTATATATGTTTATATAACATACATATGATGTTAAATTGCTTATAATATATATATATAATATTTTAGTATTTGAAATATTTTGAACACTGTCTAAAAAAAAGAATATGAGATCAACTTGATTCTACTTTTTTACTTAGATCACTAGACTTTCCCCAAACCTTTATGTTCCTGAGTTAGTGATGCTTTGCAAATATATCGCGTTTCTTAGTTAAAAAAAACTCTCTAGTTAGAATGCCAGAAAAATTACAGTATCATAAAACTTCATTTAATGTTAAACTATCACTATTTTGAATACCATTTTCAGTATAACTCATATATTAGCAATTATTTTCAAATTCATATTTTCATTTCAGTACAATTTTTGTATTTGCTTGATATATAGTAACATCAAAAATAACATCATCTTAACAATCAATTGTGATGAATTATTATTTTTTTGAGAATCATAAAATATTTGATTCTCAAATCTAATAGAGAAGTGATAAGAGATCTATGGTTTCACACACAAGGGTATTTTATAATTAAATCTAATAAATAAATTTCATTTATTTAAATTCTATAATTCTCTATGCTGAATAATTTATGTATTTTAAACAGGATTGAATGATTCCATAAGCTGCATAAAGGTTGTTGTTTAGTGTCAGCTGACATTCCTAGTGGGGTCGGTGAGGTGCAATTATTTGATCAATGAAAAACATGTTTGTTTCTGTTGAGATAGCACATTGGAAATACAATGCAATTGGGTCATTTTCGGTCATGACTTCCATGATGTAAAGATGCATTTTGCATGCCAACTTAATTTTTGAAATTTAATCATAAAATGCACATGAGCTGCAAAATACAAAACTGATTTGAAACATACAGGATAAATTTACATAACTAGCAGTTCAGCAAACAAAATGGAAAACACTTAAAAGGGGATATTATTGATGTGCTATAAATCTGGAAGTTAGAGAGAGAGAGAGAGAGATGATTAAAATGCCAGATAGACTTGTTGTAACCAATGAGTAGCAAGACCATATGAATAC
Source organism: Nephila pilipes (assembly GCA_019974015.1). Classification (NCBI taxonomy): domain Eukaryota; kingdom Metazoa; phylum Arthropoda; class Arachnida; order Araneae; family Nephilidae; genus Nephila; species Nephila pilipes. The sequence continues at coordinate 382,792 of BMAW01023587.1, read as the reverse complement.
TAAAATATGTCAGATATCTGTAGGAATGTTGCAAACAAGTCAGAGACAAGTTGATGTTGCAGAAACTGAAAGATCACTATAGCATTATAAACAGAGTTTGGAGACACCATCAAAAGGATCAGATTATCTCAAGAAATGGATCAGGGCATTTGAGAATTGCATCAGCAATAAATGACTGTTTTGAGTGCCATAATACAAGGTGGAATAGGTCACAGACAATGGAGCAGTTGGTCGCAGGCCTTTCTGCTTTCATGGAAATATCAGTGTTTCAATGTAAAAGTGTGGCAGCCTTTACAAATGTCAATTGTATGCAAGAAGACCAGTTACATATTTATGACATGTCATCATACATAAAAGCATTTTAATTATACTTGTGACCACTGGAACTTGAGCTTAGATCAAAGAGTCAAGTACTTTTTATTCATAAGTAACAATTCGATCTGCAGATGGTTTCTCTTTGTCTTTTGATATGAAAAAACCTGGGAGCAGATATCATGTTCAAAACATCCACAAAAGACATAATTATAGATAAGGCAGAAAAGAATTTAACTCCATTTGAAGTCCATTTTAAAGGAATTTTAGCAACTTCTATTCAGACCTTTCTGTTTATTGTAGATACCAGTTGATATTTTTTAATTTGATGAATTTCATTTGCTTTATGAGCTCTTTTATTTGCATTGCTGTTTTATGAGCCCCCCAACCTTTTTTTTTTTAATCATCATTCTATCAGTTTAATTTGAATTTCTTTTAGGTTGATGACATTTTGGCTTTATCAGAAACATTACCTTGTTGCTTAAAATTTCAATTCCATGAATTTGTTATTTTATTTGATAGTCCCAAGTTTTGGAGCAACATCAGTTTGAGAGATCCCATTCATCAAATATTTAATTACATGATTTTGAATATCCATTGAATATTATTTACGCTTTCTGATTTTAATTTAAACACTAAATAATAAGTACAGAGTTAATAGGGTCTAACTTAATGAAGTTGGACCCTATTAACTGGGATCTCTTGGATAATTCAAATCAGTCTAAACAGATATATGTATGTGTGTGTTATATAATTTGAGAAGCATTCCATAAATTTCCATAAGATTTATTTGTATCATCAAAATATTTTGATATCCTTACTGAGACCTTCTAACTATGGATGTGAGAAAAGAAAGTGGGAGAAGGGACTTTGCAAATAGGTGCAAAGTCAATAAAACCTTAGTCACACCTCTTATTAACGGGGACAAAAGGTGCTAATTTGTTTAACTGAAAAATGTAATATAATTTTAAGTGTGTTTTTAATGCCATTACTCCTGCCAGCACAGTGATTATGAATGCTCAATGTATAACTGGTGTGGGGAGAGGAGGAAATGAGAAGTTTCCATTCCTTAATGCTTTAAGAGCAATGAACATTTCCAGTAGTTACTCACTAAGAGATATTTCTTAATCCCGATTTTTAATTTCAAGAACATACTGACCCAAGGCCCAATTCTAAAAGCTCAAGACCATTTCAGTTCAGTTGTTATTCACTTTTATTTGTATTAATTTGGGTTCTTTTGAGAAATATCGGCATACATTGTTTGTAATGGTAAAAAAAAAAAAAATGTTGCGACAATAAGCTATAAATAATAATAATAAAAATAATCAGAATTGGGTAGAACTGAATAAAATCATTAAAAATTATAACTACTGAGTTTGGAATATGGATGTCCACATTGAATGGGGAAAACCAAACAAATATTGAGGATTTTTGCTCTAAATTTATTTCTACCAACAACTTGGATAATAGGAGTAATGTTAAAAAGGCTGAACTTAAAATATTAGACAAAGTATTAATTGTTTTCTATAGAAAAATCATGGTTTCCTGATTTCAGGGCCAATTATCTAATAGAAAGCTTCAAAGTTCAATGAATCTGGCAAGCTCATAGTTTAAACTTCATTTAACACTAGAATAACCATCGGACACCAGAGCCTGTTTAGCTTGTACTTCCTGCATTTTTGCAGGAATTAAAAAATTTTTCATGGCTCTTAATCATTTTCTATGGTGATTACACAGAATAAGTTTTGTGGTTCTAGGTTAATTAGGAGAGATTTTACAACTAAATATACTAACTTAATTAGGAGAACATCCACTGGCGTCAAAACGACACCAAGGCAATTTATCATTATAAATAGCTATCATTCAACAAAAGATAGTTCACTAAGTAGATACTATTAGTAAAACAAACTTTCCAAAGTACTATCACACATTTGTTTGACCTTGAATGGAGTGTTAATGGGTTCATTACAAAAATGAATCAATTATACTAAAACTGTTGTGTCTAAGTGTTTCATTAGATAGCATTTGCTTATCTGCTCATAAAAAAAATTGCATACAATTTTCGAACCTTGTGCAGAGCAGACACCATGAAACGATGGCTTGTAGAAAGAAATTACAAATTTGCTAAAATGTAAAAAGTGCAAAATTAATGAGCGTAATGGAAATGCAACTAAAAAAATATGTCTCTTGCATGAAAATGGTGAGCAGAAAATGTACAAGAAAAATTGAATATCACTGTATCCATTGCAAATGAGGTAAGTACAAAACAAGAAATGATTAAAAAAACATTCTCACAAAAATTACGATTTTGCTTATTACACTAATATTTATGAATATTGTTTTGTTACAATTTTTAATGATATAAAGGGTCATAACATATGATAATTACATGAAATATTAAAAAGTCTTAAAACTAAACCCTACTGAAAAGTAGTTGCGAAATTATTTAGTTATTACAATTATTTTATATACTTTATATTGTGGTGTCATTTGTTACCTATAGTATACCATTCTCAAAAGCATGCTTAGATGAGTAGTTAAATTTTTCAAGAGCGATTCTTTGGGTATTTTGCTCATGATGTAAAGAAATATTTAAAATCATGCAACCTACCCATCAAAGCTGTCCTTCTAACTGATAATGCACAAACATACCCCATAGCTACTAAAACTGAAAAAGGAAGACATTATAGAAATGTTTTTATCGATGAATGTGACAGTACTGGTGAAATCGATGGATCAAAGGATTCTTTGTAAGCATCAAGAAAGCTTACAGATAGCAAATGCTAAATATAGCGGATGATAGGGAACATGGAATGGAGAATCTCAAATTTTTTGACATTAAGACAGCTATCAATATGGTTGATGAATCTTGGAATCAAGTTGCTGCAAAAGTCACAGCAACTTGAAAGCACTCTGAGAATGTTGTGGAAGAAATTATGGCCTAGAGTAAGGATTTACCAGATTACAAGACAGAAAAAGAAGAAATATGTGATGATAAAAACTGAACAAAATAAGGCCTGAAGATTTTATGGATTTAAAAATTGATGGTTGCTCATAAGTAATTTGCTAATGTCCGACACATTAACAAATAGTTGGATGTGGATAATAATGTAGGCTTTGGGACTAGCACACAAAGAAATAACCAACTCCTGTTCATCTCAAGAAACTAAAAATGAAGAAGATACTGACTAGAATAACATAATAAATGATCGATCAACAGTTACAAGCCATTTGGAAACAACAACCCATTTAGAACATTTGATGGTCTATTTCAGTGATAAACTTTTTGAGCTTGGCGTGTCAAAATTCATAAGAAACCTTGCTTGACTCAAGTGCTGTGTCACTACTAGGAACATATATATATTTATATATACATTTGTGTTATTTTTAGATTAAGTAAAAAAAAAAAAGTTAAATTACACAAACATTGTTTAATGTGCCATGTCACAAATAGAAACATGTATACTTTTGTGTTAGTTTTAGTAAAAATAAGCTATATGTATAAACAATAGTACATCTTGTAAGGGACACATCTATTTAAGGGACAATTCTGTTGGTCAATTCTGTCCTCTCCCTTAGAATAGTATAAGTATTTACCTCTTGTAAAGGGACACCTTTATTTATGAGACAAAAAGTCTGGTCCAGTGGGTATTCCTTATAGGCAGCAAAACAAGTAATTATATACATTAGTAACTCTTCTGTTGCTGAATATCATTTGCTAAGTCTTCAACTGAAGGCTAGGTATTTTGTACATTTTAAGCACAAGCACATGCTACTAACATCATCTATCAGTTTGTTTCTTTCATTGATTTTAATGTTATTTATCTCTGAGAATAAATTCTCATAAAGGTACCCAGAAAAAAAATGTTAGTAATGCCATCATTAGATTTTTTTAGACACTTAAAATGTACAGTAATAAATTCCAAACACTCCAAAATTCCTGTTTGTAGTGGTACTCTTCCATATTTTCCAATTTATTTCTATACACTCTTAATTTCTGACCACAAGTCAACAAGCAATTGAGCTCAGTTGCTGTCTTAGAATCCTGCAAATTGAAATAATGTAATAGTGAAGTTTATTGGTGCAAGAGCCAGATGAGGCCATGCTGCGCCAAACCAGGTGTAACTGTGGTCTAAATGTGCAAAAAAAATTGGTTGACAAGGAAGGTCGAAAATAGAAAAGGATCGCTAGGGAATTCCGGGGCTGCATCACCAGTGTTTACCAAAGGCATTAAACCCCATAAAAAAAGAAAAAGATCACTAGGGTGCCTTGGGGTCACGATGCCTGTGCCTACCTAAAGAATCTGCAAATTGAAACTCCATTCAATTTGTGTCTACTGTAGACAATTACATCCAGATTCTTATTTGATTTAATCACCTATTCCAGGCTTATCTGCTTCATATGGACTGTTCTTGGATGATGACCATCTGCGAAAAATATGTCACCCAAAATGTCATATCACCTCTGTCACGCATCATAGGTTCACCATCACTGGTCTGTTTCAGATGTTTGGGGGAGATTACATTAAACGAGTTTCTTATCCTGAAAATTATGTATGTGACTTCCAAGCAGTATAAAAACCTCACACTTAAACTCGCATCCCTTTTTTACATACAAAATAGACGTCTTCATCTCATGTAAATATGATTCATATTCAATTTTATTCAAAATAAAGATGATTTTTAGTAAGTATGTCCTATTTTATTTCACCTTTCCCATTCTTTGGTTAACCTGTATTTTCAATAACCTGGACCTGCTCAGGTCCCAATTAATCTATCTTATCAAGGTTTTACTGTATAAGTAAAAAATCAAAAATTAAAAGGGAAAAACTTACTTAAGTATAAATTATTTAATCTTCCAAAATCACTTTTGTGCCACTCAAACATGAAATAAATAATAAAGATATAAAATTAGCTTTCATAACAAGCCAAAGCAAGTTTCCTGATAAAATTATACAAAACTTCCCATGAAAATTAATGCACTTCAGCTGTATACAGTATATACATTGTCAAGACTTTTGAATGATACTGTTTATAAATATACACACATGCACAGACAAAATTTATGCTCCTTCATTTTTTCAAAAAATGAAAATTAAATTTTAAGATTAAAGAAAACATCAAATAGCTCACCCTTTGATTTTTATTTGAAAAATTTAATTTTGCAATTGTCAAATGTGGATTAAATTTTCTTTCATCTGTGGAAAAAATCTCAACATCAGCAAAGCGTTTTCGTACACATTCGGCTAAATCACACAGTCTACTAAATGATTCATTTTTCTTTATTTTGGCATACAGAACCTACAATAATAAAATTTCATGAAGCTATTGAATGTAAAGCATAAGTATATGCACATACACATTAAATATAAAGCGTCTTTTGATCTTGTTAGCGTTATCATTGAATTCTGAAGATAGTATCTTTGGTACTGAGTAAGGAGTTTCCATTTTGTACTAATGTATCACAGGAATTTTTTAAGTAAAATATGGAAATTATGCATTTTTTAGCATTGGGCACAGCAAAATACTAATATCAGTCCCTTAATTTGTAATTACAATTTTAACGACTCTCTCTTCTCTCTGATCATTTAACCTCTTACTACTTAACTCCACACAAATCTTGCAAGCTCATCACTTGTTTTTCTAGAAACAGAACAAATTTTTCGTAAGTATGAAAATAACCATAATCTTGAGAAAACTCCCACTGATTTTCAAGACCATCATCTAATTCTATTGGCAAAGTTTAAACCAGAATTAAATCTACAACTAGACTGAATCCAAATTCTAATCATTTCAAGTTCTGCATGGCTTCATTACAATTATTCAATAACTCCAAAATTTATTTTCGGCAATTAAGCTTCAAAGTTTTAGAATTTAAAAATTTAACTGAACATATACTAAATTTTTCTTTAAGTCAAACCATGGTATTAAAATTTCCCAAGATTTATTTTAAATGGATTCTGAGATAGGGAAACTATTAACTTAATTGCAAATTAACTTAATTGCTATCAAATTAGTTAGACTTATACACTCATGAACGGTTAATAAAAATAGGCAAATTAAATCTAAAGATCACCGACCCTAAATTTAATTTGTCTAATACTTAACTAATAATACTTAAAAAAGGGTTAAATATTAATTTTGCCTAATACTTAAGTAATACTACCGATTTTTTTCGATATTGTCTTCCGCTTTCGACATGGAAGGCCAACCTGATCATGAATCATTTTCAACGTTTTCTTGGTCATCTTGAAAATGCTTAAACCACTCAAAAATATGTGCATCTTGACATCACAATTGAAGGGTAATATAAATTTCTAGTTATTATAATAGAAATGAAACATGAGCAATGACACAGTATAAAAGATTACTGGTTTAGAATCGAACAATATCCTATTCCTTTCTTTCATACCACTTCGGTACATGAGAATTTTTTCACATTGAAATTCCTCCATTTTGAAAACAATGAATAAAGCTCTGAACAACAAAGACCCAAACTATACAGCCTGAAGAAACTTAGAAAAAAATTTTGATGCTCTAAACAAAAATAAATTTTGCACAGAACAACCTGCTGTTGATGAGGTTATTATATTGTTCAAAGGAAGGGTAGTTTTTTGACAATAAATTCCAAAAAATATAAAAGATTTAGCATCAAAATTTATGAACATGTGATTCCCTAGGTTATACATATGTCAATCTATTTAGAAAAAGGGGGGGGGATGAAGAAATTAATATTATAAACAGTACAATCCTACAATTAGTATGAAGAGTGCAAAAACCACCACCATAAACTTTTTAAAGGCAATTTTTCTCTTCTCTTCCCCTTCACTGTTTGATGATCTAGTGGAAAGGTAATTAAATTCATGTTGCAACAGTGCGCAATGGCAGATGAGGAATACTTCCAAGACATTAAGCTAAAATTTATGCAACTGAAATTGGGGGGGGGGGGG
>BMAW01023587.1:290680-375431 GCA_019974015.1 Nephila pilipes | reverse complement strand
CATTGTTATGTGACTGAAAGGTCATCTGAGTATTGCTCATTGGAAAGACAAAAGGGATTTGTTTGTTCTCAACAAATATATATGCATGCATCCCCTTTAAAAGGAAATTTCATGGATGAAATTGATCATACTGTCAAACCACATGTTATTGAAGATTAGAATATGCACATGACTATGTGGACAAGTAGGACAGGACAGTCAAAAAATTGCAAGAACTTGGAAGAGGACCAAGAAATTGTTTTTGCACTTACTGGACATAAATTTGAATTCTTTTATTCTTTACAAGTCTAGGGGTGACAAATTGATTCATATAAAAAATTCATGAAACCCTAGTTTACAATTTTATTACTCAAGTCCAAGCTAGAAGTGTTTTTTTTTTCAGAGAGCCAAACTCACCAGCAGCTCAGTTATTTTGACTCGAGGAAAAAAATTCTCTATGCTGGCCATGAAAAGGTAAACACAAACATTGTAAAGCATGTTCAAAAATAAAAAGATAATCTGTATTTTTATATGAAGTGCAATGTTCATCACTGTTTACAAGATACTATTTGAAAAATGGCACACATGCATGAAATTGTGAATGACATGGTGATGCATTCAAACTTCAGTGTAAACTCAGTAAAAAAAAATTATTTGTAAAAATTAAATTAAAATATGTAATGTTTATATGGAACATAGCTTCACAACATACCACTTCTCCAGTTTGCACTAACACAGGGGTAAGTACATTCAAATTAAATAATTTAGATACTAAGAATATATTTTTTCATTTTATCACAAATTGTATAAATTATTTTCATCCCTAAAAAATTTAGGCATATTTTCATAACACAGAAAATTGTTCTAACATCAGTAAAACAAAAGATGTGTAGTATTGTTAGCCCCCATTATTGCTTAAGTCATCATTAACATAAGCAATCATTTAAAATCAAGGCCACTGGGAAGTGGGGTTGGTTTAAAAGCCCAGATGTTAAAGGTTAATACATACTGAATTAAAAACCTGACTGCATATATACAACACAAGATTTTAAAAACTCATTATCAATTTAAGAATAAAAACTACTGAACAAACTAAAATATCAATATTTCAAATTTAAAGAGAACAGCAATATTTTAAAAATTACAAACATCCAATCATTTGGTGATAACTAGAGAAAAAAAGTTAGGCATTAATAATAGTTTTTCTTTTAAAACTCAAACAGGTGTTACATTTACATATGTGATTTGGATTAATAGGACAAATGAAATTTCTTAGAGAGATTAAAATAAGAGTAGTGGAGTAAGAATTATAATTTGATCATTTGTATCTAAATGAAAATTCTGGCACAGATAAAGTAGTAAAATTCTGAATCACATAACCCTGTAATATCAAATTCAACTTACTATAAATAAAATACTATTTAGAAAATAAATTTTACTTGCATTTTTTTAAAAAAAAGTAGACATTTATTGATATAAAAATGATAAAAGAATAAGGTTAAGATGTAGGCAGCTATTCTCTTCATTCACTGTTATTGAATGTAGTAAATTAAAGACGAGGGCAAAGTAAGGAAACAAATTTTATACTTTGATTTAAGTTAAATAGTATAACAGGAAAATGTTTAATGATGTATAATGATGAAAATTTTAATTATGATAGGAGATAAAAAAAAAAGTTGCAACAATACTGGGGGAGAGAGAGAAAAACATTAAATATAAAATCACTCATATAGTTAGTTCTATTTCATAAATTTTTCTGTTATGAACCTAATCATTCGTGTTAACTGTTAGAGCAGGCAAAAGCTGATTTTCAAATTTTGTATATAGATGACATACATATTTATAGAATACATAAATTTATATATTATTAACCATAGGTGAAAACAGATAATACAAGCATAATTACCCTGTTTTTGAAATGTCCTAGACCACAAAATTCTAGCTTCAATGGTTTTTCACACATGGCATCATTATGTTCTATGTATACATTTTGAAGTGCTTTAATAGCTCTAAAAAAAGAAGGGGAGAGGAACAAATCACACATTAAAAATGGAGCAAGAGGAATTAATAGTAAAATCAACAATAAGCATAAATCAAATTCATACTTATCATAAGTTTCTTTATTATCAATATTCATAACCATTAATGTAATGTGCAGAGTTAAAACAGAAACCATGCAATCATTGAATTGCATATTTTGACAAACAATATGATTCTGGATATTTTGAACAGCTTGATGAATCTGAAAAAGAAAAAAAAATTACAATGTGTAATAACTCATCACTGTTTCAATGTAAAAAAATTGGTCAAAGACACAATTATTTTTTCAGTTACAGTAGATATTCCTAATAGTAGGAAAATAAAAAACTATTAAAAATTTTCGTTACAAAATCTATTACTTTAATCTACAAAGAATGATCATTAAAACTTAAAGCAAAATCACAATTTCATTCGTATTCAAATTTAGATTTTATGAAACTTTATACGACTGAATTATTATGATATACGAGTGACAAACACATGGTGAATATAAATCAAGTTAGCATTAAAAAAAAAAAAGGTAATAACATAAAAATCAAACTTAATGAAATTTTATGGATGAATCTATGGTTATGGGACCTACTCAGAATCAAATATAACAAAAATGTTGAAGCATCTTTAGAATGAAATTACATTGATAACATTTTTTGATGAAGCAATAATTGCTGAATCAAAACAAGTTGATAGATTTTTTGGAGAATATTTTAAGACATTTTAAAGAAATACATATTTTTATAATTACTTTGATCAGTTTGAGTGACAATCAAAACAAATGAAAATTTAGCAATTTGGATGAAAGTTCAATACCTTTTGGGATTATAAGTTTTTACAAGCTCTAAATATAAAACATTTTTAGTTTTAATTCCTTGAATCTCCCCCCCCCCCCACTTTCTTTGCTACTTTGAACACAATTTCAAATACAAAGAACGCAACTGGTGACAATATATAAACACATTTCAGTTCCAAACTGGAATCTGTACAAAAGAATGCACAGCAGATGCATATCTAGAGCATGTAAGTTGTCAACAGCAGGCAGCTCGTGAATGTTCAGACCTCCGACACATGAAACAGTGCGTGAAATTTGGAATAAAGGGTCATATTTGTATGTTAAGATATCCTACTCTGTCTTTGGTAATAGAGAACAGTTGATAGTTAAAATTAATGGTTCGAAAAATATTTGCATCTCTTAAAAATTATCTTTTGACCCTAGTTATACCCTGATCAGAAAGTTTCCTTGACATTGAAGTATGAGTGGCGCACAACAGGTCAGATACAGAAATTAAACTACAGCATGAATTTAATTATTCTATCAAACTAATAGTAATATAAGATCTAGAAATGTTCTTGTCATAAAATTATTTGAATTGTAAAGCGAATGTAGTTTTTATTAGTAAGTGACGGAATGATAATTTTTAAACAGATTTTGGTTCATCATAAACTCCTTGAAGATCTTTATGAATAGTAAATGGTGATTTTGTTATTTAGGAGCAACAGGACACAAAAATGTGAATAAGTGCAATTTGATAAATATTTAAAATGATGGGTAAAACAAGGTTTTCTCTCAGAGCTAGCATGAAAGAGATAGGATTTATGAGAAGGTAGGATATTCATCCTAGAGCACATCCACCCACCTTGATTTCCATGGAGGAATAGTCTGTCAGTCAATTGAAAATTGCCAGGCTCAGCACTCTTACCTACAGGTCACCAAATATTTAGTACTACAGAAGCAAAATGTGGATTCTCTGAGAAACTTGTACTAACTAAACAGTAATGTCTTTAGAAGGACTCCAGAGAAATCCTGCAGAATCTTATCACAAGTCAATTAACAGAAATTGATTTCCTCCAGTCACCTGCCTATATAGAAGCATGTGTCAAAAAGAACACAAAGGTATTTCAAGAACACCACTTTTTTCTCTTATAGAGAAGCCATGCACAACCATCATGCTGGTCAGCAAGTCAATACTATTGGTGATACAATATCTAAAGAAAATTGCAAACAAAGGGGGAAATTGGACAATCCAAAAGAAATATGATGAAGCATCAATTGAGGATTATTATTCACGCTATGACTGATAGTAATACAATTAGAATACAAAACTGTACTTATTAGATAGTTACTGATTGCATCTTGTAAATAACTGTATGTCTGTGATCTAGATACTAGGTAAATAAGGGAAGGGGGAAAAAAAATTTGTCAGTAAGTATCAAAAATATGGAAAGATCCAAACAGTATATATGCAGAGTATGTATTACTGGTATTTACCAAGTATAGTAAACCCTATGAGAAAGATCACTGAAATATCCCAGGGTGGTTAAAATTCTATAATCAAAGAAGTCAACAAATAGTTTTAATTCAATAAATCGTTCAAAGAAGTACAAATAGCTTTGTGGTTTTAGATATGAATAAAATATTACATTAAATATTCTACTACTTATTAAAATTGAATGCAACATTTTCAATTAATTACTGATACATACCATAAAGTAAACACAGGTTAAGTAGTTAAATACACCTAAACACAAGCATATTAAAGTTCACAAAAAATGAGTAAATAGATAGAGCTTTTGATGAATAAATGCAAAAATAGGCTTGAATTTTACAACAGACATATTTTCAAGACAATTTTTTTCCCTTCAATATTACTACTTACAATGGGGCTTGATATCTGTACTGCAACAAAATAATTTGGACGAACGTTTCTTTTGTTTTCTGGAGGGATTCCACCTAAAATTTTTTTAAAATTTAAGTATTAAAATTTGAAAAATAATTTTTTATTCTAGTATTTTATTCAAAAACAAGTGCTATATTAACAAAAAAAAATTGCATTTAAAATAATAAAGTTTATATCAGAGTTTGCAACAGAATCAAAAATTAAATTCAAACCTTCAAAACGAACAATTTTATCAGCCTATACCAGGATTTGGCAGACTTTTGTGTATGAAAAGTAAAGTTATTGAGGAAACAGGATGTGAAAGTATCAGAGAACCATTTATAAGTACAAGCATAGGCACCAGGAAACCAAGGTTTCAATAGCGATCATGATCCAAGACAGTAATTATTAAATTAATATTATTTCATTAAAGTCCTACTAATAGAAAAAATTTCCATTCCTTTAAAAACTAAGAAATATGAAAGAAATTTTTGTTTCGGTGACTTGATATTAGAAACAACCAATGTTGAAGTACCAAAAAGTTAGAAATTAAGGCTTTCAAAATTTGTGAAATAATTTTACTATCAATAATACTGAAATATAGTATCTCTTATTATTTACAAATTTCTCATGACAAATGAGACCATTTGGAAGATCACCCAAATTTTGAATGATTGCAAAGGCTTCAGTATCTTCTTCCTTAAAGCCATGATTTTCATCACTTATTTTTCTCTATTTTTTATATAATTCCATCTTATTCATGGGTTGAATTTTTAAAAACTTAAGTAAATCCCAATTTGAAAAGAAAAAAAAAAAAAAAAACTAAAGGTTTGAACATATAAAAAAGTTCAATTATCCATTTATTCATTACTTTTTTTTAAAACCTGACAATATAACTACTAAATTTTTTAAGAAATTACTGGGTGAAAATTCACAAAATATAACAAATATATTAAGGCAATATATATATTGCAAATATTACTAATATATATGGCAATATTACTAATATATATGGCACCTCAAAATATATTTTGAGGTGCCAGTCCATCATCAGGAGATCCAAAAGTAACTGTTTCAAACCGGTCAAATGTTTAAGTGAGTGACTGTGGGGTTTTATGGTGCAAAAGACAAAGTAGGCTATGCAGTGCCAAACATTTGTTAAAATCAGTTCGAATAAATAATTTTAAAAATATGAAACAAACACAAGATGATAAAAGAGGTAAAAAGTTAACTTAAAAAATGTAGTGTAAAAGGCCAATGTGTTTTAAAAAAGCAAATAAGTAATGGGGGGGGGGTCCCCCACCAAGTCAGATAGGTTTAGAACTGATGAATGAAAAAAAATTCGGCAATGTTGATCAAACACAGGACAGTAAATTAAAATACGATTAATCGTGTAAGGGACATGACAGGAAGGACACTCAGGAGCAACCGGTCAAATGTTTAAATGTATGTACAAATATATATAGAAATACTGGTAATTTTTTTCAAAAGATAATTATAATGAAAAAAAAAAAAAAAAGAGAATGGGAAATAATTCTTTTTTTGTTACAATTTCAAGTACGTATAAAGACGTTCTTAAAAAATAATGATAAAACATAAAAATCTGAAGCTAAAATGATAAATAAGTAAATAAATAATAATAAAGAAATTCAGTGACTTTTGATACAGTATAATAGAGCACAAAAGCCTTTTCAACACAACAGCTGGTTTAAGGCTGTTGTAGTTATATTCTTCTCTAATGGGTGATAGATATTAAAAACTAATCATTCATATTAGTTACGCCTCCTCTCAAAGCATTTTACACATTTACTTGTTTGTACTAATAATTTATTGAAGATATTTACACTTTTATACAGAGGAAAATACTTTCTTGCAGCCAGTTACAGTACAATATCTTATTGCTCCAAAAACATCTTAAGTAATACTATTGTACTCTCTTGCAGTCTAAGAGTCACAAGGTTGTAGTATATGCCAACTAGCTTGACTCATATTGAATGATCTACATATAAATTCTCATTATATATATATTTTCATTTTTTTCCAACAATAACTTAAATTTTGAAAAGGGTTTGGGGCATATATTCAGTGAATCATACTAAAATTTATTTTAGACTAAAACTATTTCTTATCTGTTAGTACACATGTTCCAATTCAATCAAAATTGCTGGCCCATCCCACTAAGTATGTTACAGATACAATACATACAGGCAGAACTCTGAAGGGCTGCAAAACATCTGTGCAAAGAGCCACAAGCGGCTTGGCTGAGCCATAATAAATACTTCAAGTTTTCTTTAAGTTGTAGGCAATTTAAGTTATATAATAGCAAAAAATATTTAAATTTTTATCCCACAAGATTTTTCACAATTACAAATAACTTTAAAATGAGACTTATAATTATTATGAATTAATATTAACTACCACATAAAAATAAATGTACGTGAACAACAGACCAATCTACCTTTAACTAGAGCATAAACTGCTTTATATGTCACTATGATTTTTTGCTTGATTGCATGAAATTGTTTATAAAGATGTTTTTATTTGCTTCACAACACTTGTAGTAAGAAAATCAAGATTTACTTCGCTTTTTCTTTTTAGAATTATTCTATAATTAATATATTAAAATACAAAGATATATTTACTCAAGTTTAAGGTTCTGTATATGATAATTTTATTATAAGAAAAGCATACCCGAAATTAATGAAGTTAAAAATATGCAAAAAGAGAAATTATTGATTGCAATCCAGACTTGAGTGAGTGATAGTAGATTTTAATGGTGCAAGAGCCAAAGTAGGCTATGCTACAATCCAGACTTAATTGTGGTCAGGAATCTCATGTTGATTTACCCAGATAAGAGAGGCATTTTGATGCAACTTTACCATCTCCTCACAAACACTATAGTATAGAACTGTAAGTTTCACTAACATAGTAGTATTACTCATTTTTTTGAAAATTAAACACTATTCTTCTTCTTTGCTAAATTATCAAAAAAATTCTTTTCAATTTTAAAGTATGCTAAATGAACTATTTCATGCCTGATGTGGAGGAATTTAGCCATATAGCACTGATTAGACAATAACATAAATTATAAGAAAATTACTTAAAGCAAACAATGTGCAGGTGATCCTCCTACAGAATGGCATCTTACAACACAGTTTCACTCTAATACAATAGGATAAATTGAGGCAGTCCTCTTATAACACTGCAACCTGTAACACGGTTCTGCCCTAACACGATTAAAAAATGGTGAAAACCTTTGAGCAACACTATACTTCTTCTACAGCACTGTATAACATGATTTTTGTTTAACACATTTAAAATTTAATTACCTTAAAATAATGATGGGATAGAATAATGAACTATAGTGGCTGTCACAGGAAACATTCTGCGACATTTGTTTCAATGTGTTTGACACGACTCGGATATATCAAACATAACTAAAAAGAAATATTTTTTACCCCATCATACTAAAATGAAATCAGATATGTAAATGAAAATGGTGAAATGTGAGTCAATATTCCTGAATTGCATTTATTTTGGCCACACATCTGTGAAAAGGCATGACAGTGGCTTTACAAGAAAATGTATAGACAAATTATCAAAAAGGAGAAAGTGCAATACGACTTCATTGTAAAATGCAATTGCAGTCAAGAGGTCACAGGTGGAAGGCCCTTTATTGTTTCTTTCTATCTCCGTGGCCTGAAGACAAAAGGGCCTCAGGAGGCTAGTTGGCAGTCTGCATTGAGTCACAATGAATTAAAAAAATGACTTTTTCATCTTTACAGATAATTATTGAAAAATTAAGTTTCAATTCCAAGCCATGACTGATAAAAATAAAAAATGTTAAAGAGGAAATTTATTTATTTAGATGTACCAATAAAACTTTTGGATCATCTTTTAAAATGAGAAAAAGCATTTCACATAGGAAAAAGTCTTAATTTAAATGAAGCAACAATCCAGCTTATTAAGAAAAGTGAAAAAGAAATGCAATAATTGCAGGTTCTTCAATACCTCCAAAATATGCAGGCTGACCTTGAGCATCAATAACTGAAAAAATAAAAATGGCACTCAGCATTTGGATTGATGACAGTTCTCAAAAAAGAATTCCATTAGATGGTAATATCATTAATTTAAAATTTATAAACACCTTAAAGAACATGGAGAATCTTCTGCCAACCCAGATTTTGTGGCAAGTAAAGGTTGGATCGAACAATTCAAAAAGCATTTTGCAATTCATAACATAAGAACTAGTAATACATTGGGGATATTATAACAAAATGTGCTCGTTTATAGATCTTTAAGTCCCCGTGCACTTATATACATATAAAAGAGTAAATAAAAACATATGGGAGACTGGTATATGGGAAAGTGGACCCAAGAGCTTAGGTAACTGGAAATTTATTTAAAGATCGGTCTTTAAATTATTTTGTTCCAAATGTTGAAAATTATTTAAAGAAAAAATTTGAGCTTCAAGGTGTTATTACTATTAAATAATGCTTCAACCATTGGAACAAGGCATTATTTGCACCTTTAAAACAATTACATAAGAGCATATATGTGGATTTTAGATGTAACTTATTCAAAACCAATTAATATAATGAAAATTTGGAAGCAATTTTCAATCAAACATTACTTTGACATCATATCTTTATCACTGAAAGAAAGAAAAATATCAATGTTAAGTGCATGTTGGAAGACATTGTTTCTTCAGTTGAAATAGAAAACGTGCTTGAATCGTCAGAAAATGAAATTGGTGACACATTAGAACTAGCTAAATCGATCAGAGGAGGAGATTTTGTGGATATGGCTATTGAGGAATGGATATGACTTTGAGGTAATTTAAGATTTATTAGTGGAAGTTGACGAAGCACATTTGGAGGAAACAGCATCCAAAGTTGTAAATCAAATAGATTCTGAGGGCAATGGCACTAATGAAGATTGTGATATTAATAATTTAACACTAAAAATAATTACAAGAATGCCAAAACTTAGCTAAAAATCTTAAATCATTTTTCTCGAGTTTAGTTTAGTTTTTATTAACGACGCACTAGAAACAACATGATCATTTTTCTCGAATGCACACCCATCCCTGAAAGAAGCTGAAAATTCAAAAAGAAACTGCAAAATTGTCATCTCCATACCAAGAAATCTACAATGATCTTGTAAGAACCAGCAAACAAATCAAAATTACACAGTTTTTAAAGAAGATAGTAAAAAAAAAAAAAAATCTAAATGAAGGAAAAAGCTTATGGAAGTGAAGGAGATATAGTTCAACAACAAAAAAAAAAACGTTCTTGATTACACTGAATAGTAATGACGAAATTTATTAAATTAAGGTTGCATTAAATGAAAATAATATTTATTTCTTTTCATTCTGAATTATACACACATTTATATTTTTAACAAAAATTAAGGTGCTTGTATGGATCCAATTTTTTTTCTTCTTTTTAATATAGTTTTCAGAGACACAACTCTCTTCTTTGTACTGGCTCTGGATCTTATATAACACGTTGTCACACAACATAGCATTTTCTAGACTCTATCTACCATCTTATAGGAGGGTTACCTGTATCAGATAATTTACTGAACAAATGAGCAGATTATCACACATCAATTTAAGATTCCAAACAATGTTTTCCTAAAATTGATTTCAGATGTATTTCTTCATGATACTTCCCTTTTACATTGTTTTCAATATACTATACATATGATATAAATTGAAATTAGATCAAAGCTACCAAAATCAAATAGAATATTCAGATTCATAACACAATAAAAAAAGTTGTCCAAATACAGTGAAAAGATACACAGAAATAAATAAAATGTTTTCTACAAATGTTAAAAAATTGACATAAAAAATATTATTACAACAGACTAAGAAAGAAATTTTCTTCATTTTAAGCAACATCAATTATATCCATATCCATGTACATATGTATTTAGCAATAAAATTTATTTTTAAAAATGCATAGTAAAATATCAATAAAATTAGTTTACATTTAAGTTGAAGTAACACAATATTTTTTCCAAGCACATCATCTGTCAAAAAATTGCATTATTCAATAAATGTTATCATAATGAACCTCATCTCTCGATTATGGCTACAAAAAAAATTAATGAGTACAATGAATTGCAAAAAAAAGTAGCTTCCAAAAACATTTTATTACAGTGTTCTTTCACTGTATGATCAAAGATGATTTTAACGTTTAAAAAATTGAAATTAATGATTGTTAAAGATTTTCCCTTGATCTTAAATTATTAAAGCAATTTTATTGGGAGGGGGGAGAGGGAAGAATTATTTATAACTTTCCTAAAATCCTAATGCAAAGAAACATGATTTCAGTACTCCCTAATAGAATTGGATCGACAAAAAAGGTTTGAATTTACTTATTTGTTTCATAGCTATTATCTGGTTACACTTAAGACAGATTCATGTTAATTAAAGTAACTTGTGCAATATACAGCATCAACTTTTTTGAAGAGGAAGCAAAGGCTACATCCATGTAGGATCCACCACAAATTATTAATACAATCAATTATGCTTGCAACTACATTCCACACAAGTTTTCTTTCCTAAATTCAATAAATTGCATTAATACCACCTTTTTAAAATTACTTGGTTACAATAAATCAAAGCCTTTGCATTACCCATTAGTTAAGATAGATTATACTTGGATTATGTATATATGTGAGTGTGTATACACATTACATTTTCATTCCACATTTCATTCTTTTATCCCCATTCTAAAAAGATGTGATACTTAGAAAAAATAATCTTATTCAAGAAAAAGGCTTTTTGACAAAAATATAGTTTTAAAGAAATTATGTACTACCTTATTATTTATACCTATCGTTATCAACATTCTAAAGCTATGGGATATTTTTAAATATATACATGACTTAGTAGCCAACCCCCACTTGCACATATCACACACATGCTAGAAAACCACATGGAATCCCACAATATCTTAAATTTAAATACTATTTTCTAGATTAATGGGTTTTTTTTCCTTGGGCATATTTTTTTCTTAAAAACAAATCTAAAGAGACTGATATTTACAGTCTAATGAGAAAGAAATTGATTTCTTCATATATGTAATGTTTTGTCTAATCCTAGAGGATAAAAAAAAAATTACATATCATTGAATTCTACTTTCTTAATGACTGAATTTTTAAAAAAGGGAATTTCAAAAGTTGTAATCAAAAAAAAAGTTGTAATTCAAAAGCAAAGAATCAAAATTTCAGTTCTCCAACAAAATTTGTTTTTCGACAATTAATCAATCAACTATCAATTGGTGACTTTTTGTGGGAATGCAAAAAAAAAGTATGTAAATTTATATGATAAGGACCATTTTGTACATAGATCAACAGAGACAAGAGAATGAAGATGCTAGATTTAGTTTAGTTTTTTTTAGTTAACGTTGCACTTGAAGCAACATGAGGGCTATTGGCGACGGACCTCGTAATTTTGATCCACAGTCAAGTGACGAGGACGACACCTGAGCTGGCATCCCCTCCCCTAACTTACACACCATGCCAACAAGAGGACTTTGGGCCCCAACAGATTTAATGTGCATCAGTTCCGGCTACACGGCGGGTCTTTGGTAGCCAAGGATCGAAATCGCGACTGAACGAAACCGCCGATCACAAATCCAAAACCATGACCACTAGGCTACCGCGGCCACGATGCTAGATTGAAAAGATAGACCATTTCATAAAACTGACATAGACTAAACTAGATTCTATATAAACAGCAGCATTACAACTAAAGAGAGTCAAATGGCATCTGTAACTACACTATCTCTAAAATTCAAGATACATCTAATCTTTAGTGTCCAATTTGAAAGTAAATAAATGCAAAATAATGCAATTTGGAATAATTTTATTTTAAATAGTTATTTATATAGATTTACATAATTTTAACAACAAGCATGATTTACAAATAGAAAGTTTCATTTTTTTTTGGACAAAAGAAGTCTGCATTTTGATAAAAAAAATCACAGATTTAAGCAAGAAAAATTAAATGAGTTTTAATACTAAACATTTCTTTCCTTTCTACATTTGCAGCATTGACTTTACATACTATCAATGGACTAAATTCACAGACAACTGACACCACGTCAAAATCATGTGATGTTTACAAAAACAAACAGGCGTGTTCTGCATTAACATCAGATTTCTCTATGTTTTAGTTGTTTACATCTTATACACCCCTTTTATTTCGATTAATATATTTAATATTATCATATTTCTTACATTATTCAGTTATTTACATTTGGTAAGAAATAATTCGAGTATATTTTTGCATATCTATAGCTTTATTTTCGTTTAATTGTGCTGTTAAAATGTTGCTCGGTAAGCTACAGTATGCCTATTTTAAATTTGCTTCTGACATCTTATATTAGTGATAATCAATCTGAATTTTAAAAATATGTATAAAACGTTAATTTTTAAAATTGTATTTTAATAGAAATGATACAGTAGGGGGAAGGAACAGAATTTTGAGGAATAGAAAAATTTACATTCTATAAATCTTGAATACTGCTTAACAAGCTGTTACGTTGCCTTGTCATGCAAATGTGATTCTTGTTTCTTCCAGCCAACACCAGAACCTCGGTTTTACTTTCATAACTATGGTGTTTGTGTCATATCAAATACAAAAGAAATTGTTTTATATATTTTGTGTGAATCAATGTTGGAGTTCATACATGGAATATAATCTGAATATACTGAACCAAACATTTATTTAAATTTTTGCAACATTGTTTAGGTTACATTATATATATATATATAAAACAAAATATGAAATATCTGTGTTAAAATCTTAATCATATAAAAATCAAATTTTGAGTTACAACACAAACAAGTTGTGGTTCCTTTCTCCCCCTCCCCAAGTCATAAGAGTTTAAAACAAATAACTTAAAAAATGTAAGACAATAGTGATAAAACACCAGATAATCATTTATAATATGATGAACAGTATTTGGGACTTAACAGGAAGGATGCCTGATTAGAATGTGAAAATTTGGTTCCAAAATACACATGAAATTTGAGTTAAATTAAACCATGTTCTTCAAAAATATATTCTGAAATATCTTACTTCTGTCATAAAACATCTGAAATTTAGTTCAATTCAATAAAAAATAATCTGGAATAAAAGCTATTTTTAAAAATATTTTATTCTGTGTGTATAATTTCTTTATGACTGTCACACAATATTATTGGAACGAAAAACTGATGTACAACAATTCTTTGAAAATGGTAAAACCTTAATATCTCAAATATAAACATATATCTTAAAACAAGATATAAAAAAATGTATAATAATTTCTCCATCAATTACAAAGGACAGTTTAAGTTACATTATATACTTATGGGAGTGAAAAAAACTAGAATTCTTAACGAGCATCATTGTTGTATAGTCATCAATAAAAAAGTGTAACAATGTAGCTCAAAACTCTTAAAATTTCACAACACTGCCTTTTAAGAACTATAATGTTATACTATAAAATATCCTCAGCGCCATACACAAATATTTACAAGTATGAAAATAATTTTTAACACTGATCTATATGAATTAATGTCAAGAAGTCACTAAAGATAGGATTACAATGCAATACCGTGGATAGTCTGCAACACACAAATAATTACTCTTATGAAAATTATTTTCTAAACTGACCTATAACAATTCTTAAGATATAATAGAATCTCTCTGAAGATATTACAATATAACCTTTCAAATATGCAATGTTTTAAAAATATTTAAGTATTTTTCAATTAATTATCCATTAAATTTGAAAATTCTCAATTTATAAACCAACAAATATTACCAGACAATTTCAATAAATGTTCAAAATAAATATATATTAAATATCTGAAATAATTTTATTGAATAAAATAATTGGAAGAAGTACAGAAACATTTTTCTTCTTAATATCAGCAAATAACAATTAAATTACGATGCTTTCAATAATAAAAAAAAATATTTGTATGTAAACCAAATAAATTTGAGGCCATTATTTTAGCTTGTTGATAAAAGAATGATTCAATACCTTTATGCTGCAGAAATCCGAAATAATTTCAACATTTCTTTTCAAATAAGACATAAAAAAAGATGAGTGATAATTTCTCATTCAATTAAAAAGTAAATACATAGTAAAATATAAGTTACTTCAGCTTATGAAGCATAGCACATTTCTAAAACACAGTGTAAAACATACGAATACAAGACTTGTTTACATTATCATGTGATAAGTTTTTTACATGGTCATGATATCACATGAATTTAATCCATTAAACTGCCCAGACATTCTCTCTCTCTCTCTCTGCTACGAGAAGCAATACCCATACACTGAATAATCGTTGTACTAGCTCTTTTAATGACCCTGGTGGAAATCTTAACGTAACCACCTGTCTGCTGAAAGTCTAAAATTTTTTTAGTTTAGTTTTTATTAACGTCACACTAGAAGCAACACAAGGGCTATTGGCGACAGAGCTCGTAATTTTGAACCACGGTCAAGTGACGAGGACGACACCCGAGCTGGCACCCCCTCCTAACTTCCACACTACACCAACAGGAGGACTTAGATTTAACATGCCTCAGTTCCACTTACACGGCGGGTCTTTGGTAGCCAAGGATTGAGCCCACAACTGAATGAAACTGCCGGCCACGAATTCAAAGCCATGACCACTAGGCTATCACGGCCTGAAAGTCTCAAAAATCCTTGATCAGATTAAGCTCTGAAGGTAGAACTAGCCATTCAAATCACTCCAAATCTTGATCCCCTAGATAATCATCAACAAGCCTAGCTCAGCAAGGTCAGGCATTATTTATTAAGCTGAATTCACCACAACATGACAAATGAAGCAAGGACCTCATCTTAAAATTTAATAGCAGTTTCAGTTCCTCGATGGATCACATGCACATTACTGCAACCACCTAGAAATTCCAAACCAAATAACGATTCCACCTCATCTACAGCCGAGTTTTTCAAAAATGTTAGATTAACTTTAGAATTACCAATGCGGGTCATCTGTGACCCAAGACACTAGTTTTTGGTCCTTTCACAGTTGCACTTCAAAATTCAGCTTTCTAATTTTTTGACTTTTCCTAAATATTCAGTCTAATGTCTTAAAACTAATTTTGTTGAATTCCAAGGAATACTTTTTTTTATTTATATGTCTGTATACTCAGAACTACCATGGGGTCATAGCTGACCCGAACAAAATAATTACCTTTTCCATTATTTTAACTCTACATTTTTCTGTTACAAAAGAATTGTATACGAAGATATATTGCACATGCTTTATGCAAAAGGGTGAGATTGAAAAGAGGGTGTGTCCACACATCTGGCATGTACCTGTTAGGCAGATGTGTGAGCTTTTGTGATTGTATCTATGTGTTGGAATTTTTTAGAATGTTCTTATCTCTGTTATAGCCTAGAAACTAAGTAAAAAAAATATTTTCCCTGTTGTAAACTGAGCAGAAGGAAAATGAATTAGTGGCATTCCAGTTTTGCACATTTAGTGATGGCACTCAACAGAATATGTCTTTCAAAAGAAGAAGCTTTGAAATTACTACATGATCTTTCAGAAAATGATTCTTACGACGAAAATACATCTGATGATAGGGAAAATTTTGTTACGAACGACAAAAGAAATATTGTGGAAAATGTTCACATAATTTCATCGTCTGAATCCAGTTCAAATGCCAGCAAGGTAAATGAAAATATTCCAAGTAAATGCAGTTCGGGAATTCATAAACACAACAAAGAATTGTTTGAGTGTTAAGAAACAAATAAAAAACAAAAGAGAGCAAATCACCCCTTCAAAGTGATTTGGAAGAAGCAAAAGATGGAACTATGTGGAAAATACATGAGCAGTATTGTTTTTTCTAGTCGAAGACCTATGCAAAATATCCTAAAAGAAAATCCAGGACCTACACTATATTCCAAAAGAAATATTGCAAATAGCAGTCCTAAATTTCCTAGAGACTTTTCATAAATGATAAATTTTGAATATCACAAATAAATATATAGAAGTTGAAATAAGATCAAAATTAAATGCGAAATTTGGAGCATTTCTCTCAATGAACTGGATTCCTTTATTGCAATATTGTATGTTCTAGGAGCTTTAGCTGCAAAAGGGGTTCCCATCACTAACCTTTGGTCAAAGACCTGGGACCACAATTTTTTCCCTTCAACAATGAGACAGAATAGAATTTTAGAAATCATGCGATATATGCATTTTGACTTAAAAATTTCGAGATCAGACAGATTGAAAGATAATTAATATGCACTAATATCAGATGTTAGGAATACATTCATAGAAGATTATCTCCTGTGTTACAAATCAGGAGAAAACATAACTGTAGATGAGCAGCTCTTTCCTTCAAAGACACACTGTAGATCTTTGCAATATATGCCAAACAAACCTGACAAATATGACATCAAATTTTGATTGGCTGAAGATGTGAGCTCAACGTACATAATCAATGTATTTCCATATTTAGGAAAAGATGATTCCCAACTAAAAGAAAATGGTTCGAGCCATGTCGGAACAATGAATAGAGCAGAAAGAGAAGTTCCAAAATCCTTGAAGAAAAAAAAAAAAAAAAAAAAGAAAGAATTATATTCAACAACTTTCAATGACACATAACATCTTTCTTGTTTCTAACCATAGTAAAAAACACAAAAATGCATTTCTTCTTCTTCTCTAGAATTTAATGAAAATGTGAAGAAAAATCCTGAGATCAGAAGGCAAGAAAATATTCCATGAAATCTGCATCAAGGCATTGGACTGTGCATGTTTTTTTCAACATTTTAGATCTAGAAATGATTAATGGATGGGTAATTTTTAAAGAGACAACAGGTTTTTATCTGAGCAGAAGAAACTGTATTCTAAAATTAGCAGAGGAGCTAAGAGAGAAATACATTGCAAAAGAAGCAGAAATTATCCGTCCACGTGCTACCCCAGAAGTTTCAGAAAAGAGAAAATGTTGCTACATAAAGGAATGCAAAGACAATAAAAATAATATTGAGTGAAAAAAATGTTCAAAATTTGTATGTGAATTATGCACAGCAAAAAAAAGTAACAAAGACTTCTGCATTCTATGTGATATGTTTCGAGAAATATTAGTATAATATAAGTAAAATGCCATGCATATTTATTTTTTATTGTGGTTTAATATCTTAATATTCTATCTGTAAGAACATTATTTTATTTTAACTAATTAAAATATGTTATTTAAAAGATATTTTTTCATTTCATTTTATACAACGTGCCATTTCTAATTGCAGAATACAATCTTAAAGTATGTATTCTGTAATTAGAAATTACATTTTTTTAATGATAATTTCCTACTAACTGAATTTCATATAATATATTCTAGAAGCTAAATTTTATAAATCATAAATTAAAAATCATTATATTAATCATAAAATACTTTATTTTTGGTCTGTATTATCATAAATATTAAGAATAACATGAATGAAGTCCATGGGTCAGCTATGACCCTCCCTGGTAGTTCTAGATATACCAGAAGTATAGTAATTCTAGAGTTAATGGTACTTGGTACCTTGATTGAACACAAGACCAGAATTACTGTCCAAAGTAAACCAGGACTTTGAATAGTACTGAAACAATTTGCTGTATGGTCCAGACTCAATGTAAAAAATGCACTTTGTGTCATAAAAAGACTAAGAGTTAAAAAGTTATTTTGCAATAAGTTGAAACCTATGAGCAGTTTGGAACATATCTTTTTGATAATGAATTTTATTTAATTAACCTTTAAACATCGGCGGTACATATGTCGTACCAAAATTTTTTTTGTCTCTCGCTTCGGCTCTGGTACAACGTTTATACCAAGCTATCTATAGACAGTTCTTTCCCCCTTTTTTTCCAGCAGATCCTTTTACAACTTTCCCTTGCCCTTTTTACGACTTTGCTTCTATTGTCCGTAATTGGGTGGGGACATTTTTCGCCAACGTTATCAGTTGTGTGCGAATTCCTTATCATTGGCGACCTTTAGAAACAACCAAATTCGAAAAAAATACTCAATTAGATGACTTTATGCAGTCTATGATAGATAGAATTTTCTTTTCTCTTGTTCTTTCTTCGAATTTTTAAAATTAATCTGAAATTGCTCGCAGAAATAGAAATTGAGAATTTGAGGAAAGATTTAGATGAAGAAAATTTTGTTGATAAACACCCAAAAAAATCTTATGGTGACTTTGCTGAATGAGAAAAAGAAAAATTAACCGCTTCGATGCAAAAAATTGTGGCAGATTACCACAAACACGTGGAATATGTTGATTTAGGAGACCGCAGGGCATCCACCTATACTTATGGTAAGCAAACTAGGAAATTGACAAAAAATTATTCTTTAGCCTCATCGATATTGTTGTGTTTCTGATATTCAAGACGTACCAAACTAAGTTAAAAACTCAGTTTAAAAGATTTTAGAATGAATTTAATAACATCTCTGATATGAAAATTAAATCATAAAATTGCAGAGCCTTCAGTAATAAAAAAATGAAGACAAATGATAATAAATTTTCTCTTAGGCCAATTGACGAAAAGAAAAGAAGAAATTTCACATATTGTGCGGAAAAGAATATACAAAAAAAAAAAAAAGAACAACTATTATCTATAAGGCATGCAATGTGGCTCTTTGTGTTTAACAAACTGTTTCGAAGAATAACATACAACTTAATTAAAAATCTCTTATCAAATAAACCAATGAAAAACAAAAGACTAGAATAAAAAAGATTAAAACTGATAATTTTTAATAAAAAGAAAATAAAAAAAAATAAAAAAAAAAGGCTCTTTTAAGAGCCAAAAATTTTAAAAATTAGAATTCACTTTACATTTTTAAAACAGACATTTCAAAAGCATTGTTACAAGAACTTTTCAATTTAAGATATAAGTTTCATTTAAAAACAAAAAAAAATAATACTTTTTTTTTTCTTTAAGATTAAAGATTCATAGAAATATTTGATATAAAAAAGTGTTTCATAATATTTTCAATTGAATGCATGAATTAACTGAAGGTTTTGCCTTAATTTGACGTACTTAAGATTTACTCAGCAGCTTTGAAACGTGTTCAATTAAGTTAAAATTTATTTTTTAAATCTCACTTTTGATAATATTTAATCACAAAAGGGCCACGGTAGCTGACGAGTGAGGTCGCAAACTCGTAGCCGGGATTGAGTTGTGAGTTCGAATCTTGTTCAATCGAAACCGGCTGTTAAGTCTGTCTAGTTTCTAAATCCTGATGTTGGTGTGGTGTGGAAGTTTGGTGAGTGGATGCTGCCCTCATTGCTAGACCTTCGTTAAAATTTATGAAGTCTGTCACCAGTAACCTTCCTATTGTTTCAAAATGAGATGTTATTAAAATGTCAAATCAAAATATTTGGAGTATATTGAATAATTGTGCATTAAAAGGATGTTAATTTAAAAAATAAAATGTTTAATAATAATGTTCAAAGTATTGTTCTTAACTTTTTCCTTCTTTTTTATATTTCGTCGAATAATTTTGAAAACATGAGGCATTACTTTAATTACATGGGTTCAATATTGCAATTAAGTAGGTAAGTTGCAATATGACCACAGATAAAGTCTGCACACTAAGCGATGTGATTACACACCTATATGTATATATATAAGCAAGTACCGAATAAATTATTCTAGAAAATATCTTAGTAGTATGGTATAGCTGTCGCTTTCTTTGTTATTTTTTTTTGTTTGAAAATGTTAATTTACGCAATACACGACTCTAAGTTATGATAAATATGCATTTGAAAGTTTGTAAGTCACTCAATTAATAATGGGAACCAGGAATTCAGAAAAAATCATTATGATATGATACGGCGCCAAATATTAGGATCTTTCTTTCTCGTCAATGATTACTGACAAAAAATCAGTAACCCTTACTATCTCCCCTTTGTAACTAGAAAACTAACCTTACCACATGTCGTGAACTCGAACTTAACAGTGGGGGAAAGAAAAATTTTCCTCAATCTTAAAAGCGCCGACTGGAAAGGATATTTTGACTTAGAATCGGCCGAGTTCTAAAGGTTAAATTGATTCCAGAATTGTAACTAGAGATTTGGACAACATTATAAGACTTTAAGACGTCCTATAGAATCAGCTTATAATAACCTCATTATTCGAAAGTAGTCATCTTAATAAATCCAGTACACAACATCTTATAAACATGACCAACAATATCTTAGTAGTAATTTCATAAAGTTTTATTGGAGTTACTTATGAACATTAATACAAACCACATTTTTTTATATCTTTACTTTCTTTTGATAGTTTAGTTTATATTAACGTCGCAATAAAAGCAACACGAGGGCTATTGGCGACAGACCTCATAATTTTGAACCACGGTCAAGTGACTTTCTTTCTTTTGAAGCAAACATAAAAAAAACTAACTAACATTATTTTGAAGGCCAGTATGCATCATGCAATTTTATCAGTTTTATTATTTATAAATATCAACACCAAGATATAAAAACACAATTATTCCATTCATATTAATAAAGCTAAAAATTTTATTAATTTTCCCATCATTACAATCCTAAATAAGCAGCCCAACTTACTAAGTATTTTATTTATGTAAAATTCAGCAGAAATCTTTCCCACACTGATCACTTTAATCCCCATTCATATAACTTCATAAATATTTAAAGGAATTCAAATTAAGAAATTTTAGTGTTATGTTTCAAGAGAATGTGATCAAAAAGAATTCATTGTCTCATCATTTGAAAGTCAGTGAGATTGGTAATTGGCAAAATTAATCATGGAATTAAGATTTGAAATTATGAATAACTTAATTGACGTACTAACCTTTGTACTTATTCACAAAGTTAGAACTCTTTAGCGATGGTTCAATCTTTAATTTCTTCTTCGGACTAGTGTTAAAAATATTCGTTTCTCCTTCGAGAAATGGTATTGAATGCATTGATGATGAATAAAACATTTTATTAAAATTTCTGTCACGTTTTTCGACACTTCGGCTCGCAGTATTTGGATTCACGTGTATTTTCTTCGTCCTTAGAATCGATAACGATTAATCGGGGTTTGACCAAAAAGGGGGAAGAATTCTCCCATCGTATAAAATAGGAACTAGTTTGCGAACAACTTTAAGCAATTCAATAGGTAAAAAGCAAATCAATATAGTTCTTGATAAATAATTCATCTCTACAAAGGTACACGGATATTTCAGTAAAAGGATTAAATGCTTATAAAATAAAACGAAAGAAATCGTTTTTGATTATCATTTCTGAAATTTATTTGACCAAAAAACTGGAATTAACTAAAATTTGTCACTATTTGGAGAATTCATTAACAGTAAAACATTATCTTGATCATCTGATTACATTTCATAGCACAATTACATGGATAAGTAATTCATTTCAAAAGGGAAAAAAAAATTGGGCAAAATCGAAAAGTCTATATACTGAAGCGGAGCCTACATTTAAACAAGTTGTTGAAGCTTTAAAAACCATAAAAAATAGCACTTTAAAATTGATCTAAATAACTATACACACTTTACAGGTATAATCATTTAGCGCACATCTGACAATTTTGAAAGACGCCACAATTACTTCTGTTGCCAATATAATGTTGAATAAAGATTTTTTGGTTGCCAATTTATCAAGTCGTTTACAAGATACATAAACAATGATCGCAGACAATAGACTTAGTGACTTTTATTATTTTCTAATTAAGAATAAATTACATTTACTCAATGAGTGATAGGTCTCTTTAAAAGAGGGCAATTTTAAACTTGACTGTAACGACTCATTAAAACAAAATGCGACTAAGATCTTTTCTCAAGCCCCTTCGTTCTCATATAAATTGGACACTGAAACTTTTTTTCTTTCAACAGACATTTTTTTTTTTACCACACGAAAATTTAAAAGAATTGATTTATTTTAATCAGTTTACCATTTTTGGAGTTTTTAATTTTATCTTAGTTATATAAATATATCAATTAGTAAATTAACTTTGAAGAAGATAATGCAACGATAGATAGAAAAACATCTCTTCTATCTTTATTATAAAAGAATTACTAGATGTATTATAAAAAGGGGTGGAGAATCTTTTCTTAACGAGGTAGAAGATTTTTTTTTTCTTTTTTCGAAACGTACTAAAATTGCCAAATTGAGTGATTAACATTCCAATGCAGCAGTCATCCGATAGTTACATCATACACAATGAAAAAAAAAAAAGACGTAAAGAAGTACCGTAGTAATAAGGTGACCAATGAAAAGGAGGACGAAAAAAATTAAGGAAAAAAGTACAGTGTAAATAAATCAAACATTTTATTAATTCAAACAAAAATGTGATAATTATGCTTACATCACTTTTAATTATTTGATTAAACGGTATTTTTCCGTTGAATGAACATTTGGGAAGACTTTACTTAGAGGAGTTGAAGGTTTTTTTGAAATTTGCCAAAATTGCCAAACAGAGCAATAAACGTTCCAATGTGGTAGTCGTCCAATTGTACTACGTCACACACGATGACGTAAGGAAGAATCTTTGAAAAGCAGAGGCTTTCCTCCGCTTCATAAAAAAGTTATGCACTATTATAACTTTTATAATAACTGTATTTTAAAAATGAATTCTTTGCTTCAGTTTCGAACCCCAGTACATGAAAAAACTATAATATATTTTTATATTGAAAGTATTTAAAAAAAATCCCCTCCTTAATAAAAAAAAAAAGTTCCAAATAAAGTTATATATTTTGTAATTGATCGTATTTACAAAGAAATACATTCCCTCATGTAAAAAAGTTTCAAATACAAGTATATATTTTGTAATTGATCATATTTAAAAAAATATGTATTCTCTATTAAAAAAAAGTTCAATATATGTTTTCCAAATACAATTATATATTTTGTAATTGATCATATTTAAAAAAATATGTATTCTCTATTAAAAAAAAGTTCAATATATATTTTCCAAATACAATTATATATTTTGTAGTTGATCGTATTTACAAAAAAAATACACTATCTCATATATCAAAAAGTTCCAAATACATTTTCCAAATTCAAAATTTATTTTGTAATTGACAGTATTTAAAAAAATTATATTCTGTTACAAAAAAAAAAAAAAGTTTCAAATGCAATTGAATATTTTATCATTGATAATGTTTTAAAAAATGCCATCTCTCATATATATATAAAGGTTCCAAATGTAACTATATTTTTGTATTAATTGCATTTTTGAAAAATTAATGCTTTACATCATTTTCGAATTCTGCGACATAAAAAAAAGTTTCAAAAACGATTATATCTTTTATATTTATTATATTTTTTAAAAAAAATACATTCTTTATGCCATTTTTAAGCTCGGTTTTTTTTTTTTTTTTTTTTTTTTTTTTTGCAGCACTCTTGGTGAATATTTTAAATGCTGTTAAGGAAATTAAAAATTTAAAGAGATTTTGTGTTTTATAAAGAAAGAGGTATGTCTTGCACGCAGAAAAGGATATATTTACTACATTGCATTATATTTAGAGATTACAATTTTATTAATTGAAGCAGTTTATAATTATTAAAATTATGAAAACATATTATTTAATCATAATGGAAAGCCATAGAGCTTATCAGGTAGTGATCTCAATTTCAAAGTACCGTAGTATTCTTTTTTTCTCCCAGGGAGTTTACCGTCTGTGGTAAAGCATGGGTGACGCACCCTCTAGATACGATAACAATGTTTCGACTCTCCTTTTTGTCAACCAATTTTTTTCTTCCATTTTTCAAACATCTAGATCATAGTTACACTTTATTTGGCGCAGCAAAACCAGATATCTGGCTTTCACGCCATAAAACTTCACCATCTCTCACTTATCAATTTGTGAGAATAGTATCGAAAAATATAGACCGAACTTCTGCAAGATTCTATTTTTCTCTTTATTTTATTATTATAATCCTTTCTTATCCGTATGCTCCACAGACTTAAAAAATAGTGTAAGTTTTTAAAAAAATTAATTTAATGTGTTAATTTTCAAACCCCACCTATTATTTAGATATTTTATACAGTAAAATAGAGGCAAACATTTTCTGTTCTTTTAAGATACAGCAAAGAATAATTATTATTGAAGTATCATTTGAATCCTTGATTGCATCAAATTTTCCCACTATTCAAAAGCATTTTTAAACAAATTTTTAAATGGTACTGATAACCGTATTTCAATTAATTGTAAAACATATTATGTTAACGCCAAATAGTGTCTTGAAAATAATTTAGATTCTTCACGATATCAAATAATTTATTGTTCAAATCATTATGACGAATTTTATGTGTTATTTATAACTCCTCTTTTCCTCTTTCAAATAACTCATTTTTCTTAATCTTTTACTTTTTAAATAATTTTCGCAAGGTTTATTAATATTTTTCAGTTTTCTTCGAGTATTTTATTCACAGCAAGAGAAAGGACTTTTCCAAAATTTTAATGAATGAAAGATTGTTAGCACACTCATCTCTGTATCTTGTGAAAACAGTTATAATAAGTTGAATGATAATATCTTTAGAGAAGAATGTTATTGTTCTCTTCAAATGCAAAAGATTTGATTAAAAAATTTGCAGAAATTAAAACTTTATAATTGTTTTTTAATTTAATTATAAATTATCTTATTATTTTTTTTTTTTTTTTTTTTTGAAATTCATAAAATAACTGTTAAAATTCAACTGTATGTTTCAAAGGGTTTGATTTATTATTGATCGAACAAAAGATAAGTATTGTAGGGTGATTTGTGGCAAAAAAGTTCAAACGCTCTTCAGTTATATCTTACCTAATTATAAACAGTTCCTTACAGTTTAACAGTTATAAACTTATTTAAAAATATTTGCAATAAAATATTTAATTTTTTTTATTTCCCTTTTTCTCTTTTTTTTTTTATCGTTTTATATTAAATGACAACAAGGTTTGATGTTGTTATGGATCGGATTTTGCTAAATCGAATTTTTAGCATGTAACATAAGTCCTTAACAAAGTTTCTTTACCCGTTTTGCTCATTATATATCCGTAATAATCAATGAGTAAAAATTATAATTGATACATAAGTTTTCAGTTGTTAGTTGCTATTATGAGAAATTAACTTGTATAAAGAATCAAAACGAATCATGAATAAGTGCTGAATCATTAAACTTTAAAGCGTTGCACTTTTCTGATTAACAGAGTCGAATAATCCATAAGACTAAAGTTTATTTTTTCCAATACATATATGTTGTATCCTTCAAATAATATGATTTTGATTTTGATAGGCTCAGAAGAACCAGTAACATATATTAAATCTCAGGGTACACTTAAATTATTTTAAATAATTATTTATTATTTTTGTTGAGCATTCCAGTATTCAATAAATACAATCAATTCATTGAATTAAATTTACAACCTAAAGATTTCAAAACGTCTGACTGTATTTATAAAACGCTTGAATGTGTTTTTAATAATTTATATGATAATCATTTAGATTAACAACTTTGTACAGTTTTACTTTATTTATTAGGAAGAAAGTATCGTTTTGTCAATTCATTAAACTTATTAAATGTAGAATATATATATAAGAGTTTTTTGAATTTTTTTAAAATCTGTGTGTGTTATAGATTTCAATATGTAAAGATTATATTGTTGTTGTAAAATAGTTATACGACTGTTTGTGAATTAAATTCAAAAGTAAATTCCAAATTGGATTCGTTTAAATTAAAAACCCTCTAAAAGCTACTAGAGAACTGTAGAATATGGATGTCGTATTTCTGAGATACAATTCATTAACAAACATGACGCTAGAGCGAATCTCATTTTTTTAATTCAACATCACACTGCGTTAGGAATTTGAGGTTCAATTCCATTTAATAAGAAACAAATTCCATTGTTCGATAAGTCGGATTTTTGATGTAATCATGATTCGATTACTACTAAAATTTGCTGTAGTAGCCAAGCAGTCATAATCGCAACCTCGTGACCAGCGTTGTTTTTCTCAAAGCATGAGTTGCAGTCCAGATTTATCTGAAGATATACTGATAAGTGGGGCTGCACTATGGATCTGACGAGGCTCCAAGTCTTCGCATTGGCGTCGTGTGGAAGTTTGGAGAGCGGAATTCCAATTCAAGTGTCGTCCTCGTCAATTGACCGAGGTTCAAAATAACGAGGTTCATCACCAACAGTTCTGGATTTGCTTCTTAGTGCTGCGTTAATAAAGCAATAAATCAATCATTGCTACTAAAATAAGATCCTTAATGAGCGACATCGAGGTAACGTTTATTCTCAAAATCTCTTAATAATCATAAATATCAAAGAAAAATAATTAAAAAGACATACCCATAAGGGTAAAATTGGTGAGGGAAGAAGAAAATTATCTGAAAGGGCTATGCAGAAATGCAATTCTACTTACTTTAACTTAATGCATTAGGGGGGGGGGATTTGAGTTATTAAGGCGGTTTTAGAGGCTACGATCTTGCCGTTGTAAAATAGGAAAATCTAAATTTATAATATGGATTTGAGAACATTGTTCGTGAAATATAATTGGGTTTTCGTATTTTTCTATAGTTGTAAAAAACATTTCTAGTTGGTTTTGTCATATAAGTATCAATTTTTTCTATATTAAGATTTTTATGAATTACCTTGCTCTCCCTTGCTTTTATGAATTCCCTTTCCCTTTCTGTCATAAGAAATTATTTTGAATTTCTTGTATTAATTCGTGTGAGATAGAGCTGCTGTTCCCAAAACGAAGGCAGCATACGTTATAATTGAGAGTAGAACTTGTTTATGAAGTAGGACTATTATTTAATGATAGAAGAGAAAACTGACCTATCACACACACAGCAGTAAGCTAAGAGATGAACTTTACGCTGAAATCTAGTGCAAATACTTAGCGTGTTTGAAATAGATTAGTTTATCATCTAAATGAAAGTCCAGGTAACAAACCACACAGATATAAATTCTCTGGATGATGTTCCCAATTTATCTCTAAATTGAATAAATAGTTTTAAAGAAATGGGAGGTGAGTGGTTAATACGTCCAGATTTCTTTAGATAAAATTGCCTGAGATTTCTTCAAATTTATCACTGTTCCTGAATCTTTGAGCCGTTCTTGGGAAGTATCTAGAAATTTTTGAATTTTTCTTATTGTCTCGCTCTGTAGTTCCCAAAGGAATGGCACCGAAGGGTGCCTCGACGTCTTCACAGGAGTGGCAGGAAATCCACATATTTTTATCTCTTACTTAGGTTAGTCCTGATTTTATAAGCAATAAATTTGTGATGTTGGGCTATTCGCGGTTTTCTCTTCACTAACCTTGGGAACTTTTAATTAAAATTGATTGCTTTATCTAAACAACCTTTGCCCAACCAAAAATAAAACATGAATATTTAAATCACAAGCAGGTAGAAATAAAGTGAAGCAAGGGAGATAAGAAATATATAAACTCAGCTTGAGAGTCACGATAGAGGTTGAGTAGTTCTAGCGTTCAGCAATTGTTACGGAGTCAAAGTAGGGGCGAGAATTATTACAAGTTATCGGCTGCTTAGTGAAAGTTAGAAGTCAAGACAACCTCAACTTGACATTAGTGGTAAGAGTCTATTAGTTTGTTATTGGATGATCAAGTTAATATATTTAGGGCGTTATCTAGGGGAGACAGACATAACAGACATAAGAAAAACTGACGAGCGTCAGCGAGTCATCGCTTTTGCTCAAAGTGATGGATATAGTGGGTCGTAAAAAACAATGTAGAAGACGCCCAAGGGCGATTGGACTAAAAAAAAAAACATCAAGAGTACCAGTGACACTTTGCAGTATCAACGCTGTGTGATTAGAGGATATTAGACAAAGTTAAATGTACCAAAATCTTGCATAATGAAGGTCTAATAATTGTGAAAAATGAAGAAAGTTATGGGGGTTTAAGTGGGAGGGACCATTTTGTAGTTTTATATGCGAAATTGAATTTGGAGGGGGGGGTTGGTAAAAAGAATTTGAGCCTTAATAATTGGATTATTGTGATGGAGAATGGAGGTGATGAGATTTTGAGAGAGCTTAGTGATATATGAATCAATTGGTTCAATTTGAAGATCATTGTGTATTACCTTGTTTCTTAACTATATACCAGGGGGAATTTGTCATTATTCTGAGAATCTTGTTTTGCATGATTTGAACCTTTTTCATGTGAGTTTGTGCGGCCGAACCCCAAACAGGGGAGGCGTAGGTGATGATTGGGCGAAGGATCTGTTTGTATAGTAAGACTTTATTATTTAATGACAGAGGAGAGTTTCTGCCTATGAGTGAAATACATAAATGAATTTTATTCCAAAATTTTTCAGTCAGGAATTTGATATGCTGCTTATATGTGAGTTTCGAGTCTAACTGAAGTCCAAGGTAGCGTACTACCGAGACCCAGTTTATCTTTTCCTCAAAAAGATTTAGATTATTGTTGGGGTTTATTGTGCCATACTTTTTGAAGATTATTGCTTGAGTCTTATCGACGTTGATTGCTATTCTCCAATCCGTTAACCAAAGTTCTAAGATGTTGAGATAATTTTGGAGAGCTTTGATGGTATATTTTAAGTTAGCCCCCTGAGCTAACACAGCAGAGTCATCAGCAAAGAGACACACACTGACAGTGGCATGGTGTGGAAAGTCAGTGGTGAAGAGATTATATAAAAAAGGACTTAAAATCGACCCCTGAGCGCAGCCAGCAGCCATTGTTCCATTATTTGAATAACTATTTTTAATTTTTACATTGAATGATCTGTCGTGAAGAAAACTGTTGATGATATTGATAAGATAGAAAGGATATTTGAAGTTGATCATTTTATAAATCAACCCATTGTGCCACATTCTGTCGAATGCTCTTTTAACATCCAAGAAAATGCCAATGATAAATAGATTATGGGTGAAACCTTCATTAATAATGGCGGTCACTCTGGTTAGTTGGTAGATAGTAGAATGGCCCTCTCGAAATCCACACTGTTCTGGGGGGATGCAGTTTTCAATGTTGCTATGGATTTTGATTCTATTTAGTAAGATTTTTTCATAAATTTTTGCAGTGGAGCTTAGAAGACTGATTGGCCGGTAGTTTTGAGTGAATTTATGATCTTGATTTGGTTTTGGGATCATAACAATTGTAGCTTCTTTCCATTTTTTAGGGAAGTAATTCGCCATGAGACACTTGTTAATGATTTTAGTCAGATTGGTGATTGCCTTGTCCGGAAGATATTTAAGAGCAATATTAGGTATAGTATCTGGACCTGGAGCTTTCTTATTTACAAGATTTTTGATTATTTGTTTAATTTCGTTTGGAGTGGCTAAGGGGGGATGTTTGAGAGAGTTTGATCATTTTCGAGGAAATCAGAGACGACTCTTTCCACTTCTTCTATTTTTTCGTCCGAATACGGAAAAGCGTTTTCTTGGAATGTAGCTTCAAGGGTATCTTTGAAAGCTTCCGCTTTCTCAAAATCAGAGTAAGCCATTTCACTCGGGCCACTGAGGGGTGGGAAATTGTAAGCTTTACGAGTGATAATTCTGTTCAAGTTAAACAAAGAATTATCCTCGGGGCTGAGATTATCAAGTATGATTTTCCAGCTTCTATTTTTGTGATCATTAATTAAGATGCGTATTTGTCTAATTAGGGAGTTTACTTCCCTTTTGTAGGGGCGGTAACGAGTCTGATTCCAGAGTTTTCTGAACCTATTTTTAGTTTTGATGAGATTCCTGATATTTAGATGGAGTCTGAGGTGGGGGGTGTTAATCACTCTTGTAGTGGAAGAACAGTTGATTGCATTAATAATTTTGGAGTTGAAGTCCTTGATAGTGTCTTCTATTTCATTGTGTTCAATCTTGGGATTTCCAGGCATGGTTTGATGTATAATTTCTTGAAATTTAAGCCAATTCGTTGATTTATGAGTTCTAAGATCAGGAGGGAGGATATTGTTTAGAAGCAGATCTATGATGATGGGATTATGATCACTACTTAATTCGTTTATGCTAGTGACGTTAGAGTGGCTGATATTTTTTGCAATGGCAAAATCAAGGATGGAGTTTGATCCTCTGTGCGGGAAATGCGTAGGATGGTCAGGAGCAATGATGTCGAGAGCCGAAGCCACCGCCCAATTGCAGATTACAGTACCATTTCTGTTTGCTCTTCCTGGGTTCCAACAGGGGTGTTTAGCGTTGAAATCTCCAAATATTATAACTTTATGGTTTGGGACGAGGATAGAATCTAAGTCGATAGTGTTTATGGTTCCGTGTGGAGGTCTGTAAAGGCTGGAGGCCGTGATGAAAGAGTTATTTTGCAGGCAGATATTAATGGTGGTATTTTCAAACGTTTGGGTGTTAATGATGATTGGGAAGTGCTTAATTGAGTTTTTAATAAAGAGAGCAGTGCCGCCTCCCATATGGGTAAGACGATCACTTCTATGGCAGGAGTAGTTGGGTATTTTAATAGTATCAGAAGGCCGAAGATGCGTTTCTTGGATACCAATGATATCCGGGTCGTGTTTAGCTATTGCAATTTTTTAGTTCATCTATGTGATTTCTTAGTCCATTTGCATTCCAGCTGTAGATGCGGAGTAAAGGATTATTACAGTTTGGTGTAATAGACATTATTTAGTGGTTAACAGCTGGCTTTGAATGATTTGGAGCATGGTGCCCATTTGACTTAGTAGGTGGGTCATCGTATTTACAAGAGGAGCCTCTGTTGAGCTATTATTTTGGGTAGGTTGTTGAGGAATAGCTTGAGGTTGGGGGGCGTTTTTAGTTTGAAATTGCTTTTTTCGTTCTTCCCAAACATTTATGGTTGGTGGTTTTGCGGCTTTGAAGTTTAATGGATTTTTAGCACATCCGGAGAAGTTGGCGGGGTGTGGACCTCCGCAGAGAGCGCACTTGGCAGGAGTTTGCATATCTAGGGGAGAGCCTGTTATATTTGTCTTTATACTAGCAATTTGTCAATAAACTTAGTGTTGAAACCTGTGTGACGTCTTATTGAACACTTTATTGACTTTTAGTGTAAGTACTTTGAGTTTAGCTATAGCAAAAGAGACGAACAGGAATAGTCTGATGTCACAAGTTGCCGTTGGCAACCTTAGTTCAGAATGAGTACCGGGGGTTGAATGAGTTAGAGGTCACAGGAATAGTTTAAATTTGTCCTTAGGCAAATCTGTCCAGACGTCAGCTGTTCACAGAGGAGTTAGGGGGGGGGGAGTCATAAATATACTTCTAGGCCAGCGTGTTTTAATCTTTTTTTAGTCCGCTGAGAGTTTAAAATTTGTGAAGAAATTCTGCAGGGTGTTTTTTTTAAGCAAAAAAAAAAAAAAAAAAAAAAAAAAAAACTTTACTGGGCATTAAAGAACTATTACATAAGTTAATTGCAACATTTTTATTATCATTTACATACGTTACATATAATTTACTTTTAGTATCATTTATTAAAAATAATCAAATTTTAAAATAAATAATTATTGTCGTTATTATTATGTATGAGTAAATAAACATTTGAGAAAAATTCCAGAAATTAATAAGAAAAATTAATCACAAAGTCATTACAAAGCAAAATAATCAGTTCTCTGATTAACACAAAAGTAAATATCGATAATTTTAGTTTATTTGGAATATAATGTAAATCAGAAGATTCATCAGTTAACTTCAATTAACTTTTGAATTGTGGGTTCTAAATTAGTCATGTAGGTCGATGTGGTGAAACAATTGAAGGTCGATTTCTAAATTTTTTCTTATTACTGGCGTAGAGAAAAAAAACCCATTTCTCATAAATATGTTGTTGCGAAGGGAAATAACATTTTCATAGCTTTCTCGTATAGAAATAGATATCTATTTATCATTTTGATCCAAAATTTATTTATAAACATTATTGAAAAACTAATTTTCAACATAATATATATATATATATATATAAGAATGTAAATAATTATTAATGTTAACTAGACATATTTTTAATTATACCAAATCATATTAAAATATAGATAAAACAACTAAAAGCAAATTGAAGAAATTTACTGAAACTAAAATTCTACAAATATTACAGAATTAAATGAAAAATTTAGTAAATTATCAAAATAAACATACAATAAAATTAAAAGTGTTATTCTAAGTTGAAAACAGACAAAATATAAATGTTATAATTAAAAGAAGCATAAATGTATATATATTATATTATATTATATTATATTATATGTTTTTTAGTAAATGTAAAGATTTTAAGCCGAACTTTGATTTTTATCCAAATTATTTGGTTTTATTGCAGACTAATTCAAATTCAAGTAAGTCTGAATATTTAGATACAGAACTACAGCTAAAGGATTACACTATTTATAATAATTTATTTTATAAAAGAGATCCGTTTAAATTTA
Source organism: Nephila pilipes (assembly GCA_019974015.1). Taxonomy (NCBI): domain Eukaryota; kingdom Metazoa; phylum Arthropoda; class Arachnida; order Araneae; family Nephilidae; genus Nephila; species Nephila pilipes. Next base: position 342,387 of record BMAW01023587.1, on the reverse strand, counting down.
AGGTAATTAAAATACCTTACTAGGGGAAAGTATTATTCACTTGTCTATATACAGAAACATTGTTTTCATTTTTTTTCATCGTAATAAATTGCTAGCTACTCATGATAAAGACAGATTCAATAATGTTAAGAAATTTATAAGAGAATGTATGGAATAGGATTATTCATTAGATTTTTTTAAAAAAATATATTCCTAATAATTTGTATGATGGTCCATTTTGATATGTATTTAAGATTTCTCATAAAGAGTTCTTAGAGGAAGCTGGAGGATATTGAAATGTGATTTAATAAATTGGATTTGACATCTAGAAAGGGTTTTTTTTTATATTATGATAATTTTCTCATTAGGATCTTTATTTTATAAATTGATCTATATGTTTTTTTTATATATATTTACATATTGAGGAGTGAAAGTTTATTTTAATATCTTTTAGAATTGTAATATTTTAAGAAATGTAGTTTTATATATAAGGGCTATTGCATTTCAGGGCTCTCGTGAAATTTTAAAATCTTTCAATTCAAAAGCAAATCCATCACACAACATTTGGATTACAAAGACAGCTTGTTAGTGGTCTAGCTGTGAAGATGTCTTATTCGATGGATTCCAAATAATTTTATCTACTGAAATTCTGGTTTGTGTTCCATTGGATATGATTTCAATTCATGATTGTATTCATTATGAGATTTTTATTAAATATTTCGTATATTGAAACATTTTATACTCAGTTTAACTAATTATTAATGATATTCAGATTTTATCTGGTAACAGTGCATAATATTAGACATCTTCACTTAAAAGGTTCCTTGAACTTATTGCACTGTAATTTTTGATCACATGACACAAGATCTTGCATTTTGGCTTCTGCATCTTTGTGATTTGAATTAATTCTTCTTGGAAAATCTTAGATATGGGTATGTTGTCGTTTTTAAAGTTTTAACTAAAAAGATTTTAACTGTACTGATATTGATTTTGAGTTTTAATTTTTTTTTTTTTTCTTTAAATTTATAATTGGACAGTTTTTTAATTGAATGGCTTTTTTGGATATTTTAATTTGATATTTCTAATTGAAAATTTTAATAGAAGGTTTTTAATTGGAATATATTTTTAGATAAAGATTATTTAATTGGAAAATATTTTTTTAAAAAAAAAAATGCAATTGAGATATCTTGCCTTTCATTTTCTTTTTTTCTTTTTTTTCTTTCTTTCTTTTCTTTAATTTATAATTTGCATTTTGGAGTAATCCAATTTTTGCCCAACAAGATGCAATGTGGCAGGGTTGGTACCATAGAACATGTTTAACTTCACAATTCAGTCCCCAGTCTGAATGTGTATGAGTTGTTTTATCGGGTATATTCAAATTATTCATTTAGTTTCAAATTTTATTTCAATATTTTTCATTTATTTCTCATAGTTCTCTCAATGTTTCCTTTTGTTGATTTTTAATTGCTCTTTTATTTTTATGGTTTTAATAATATAATTTTCATTCATTTTAATAATATAATAAAAGAATCAAACTTTGAATTAGCACATACACATTTAATATTGACGTTTCACATTAACACTTAATTCACATACTTGACGAGACATTTCACAATAACATTTAAAAACATTAAAATACTCTTCTTCAACGTCTTAAATCATAAATCGTCTTGAGTCATCAACAAGGGCGTCTTCCTCGTTTCGATGACTACAGTCGACTCTCCTTCAAGAGCGAGCTCCCTTCATTAGCAGAAGCAGCGCCGTCTATGATCGAATATTTCTTCTACAAACCGACACTCGACCATCCTGGAAGAAGATGACCTCAGCTTCTTAACTCCGACTAAAGATAGTCTCAACCTAAAAAATAAAGCTGAAAAGAAAAAATTCAAAAGCCGTAACAAGTTGATAATTCGAACAGCATTTATCAATCTTGGAACATCATTGTCTTCAGAAAACACTATCGTTTATGAAGTATCGTCGTCTTTGGAAATCACTGTCGTCTATGAAGTATTATCGTCTTACTTTGTCACTTCGTCTTGCTTTCACTTTTCTCTTCTCTCTCTTTCTTTCTTTTTTTTTTTTTAACGTCTTTAAAAAACATAGATAAATCAGTCATGTTTGGGGGAAAATAGTCATAATCGGGAAAAAGTCATACTTGGTAGATTCACAGTCATAAAACTGAAGTATAATGGGTTATTTTATGTCACACACCATCTTCATATGAATTCTGCACAAATTGTAATCCTATGATGATTTATATTTTTTGTAGAACTTTCAAATGGTCCTAGGTGATCTGTGCGATACTTATGCAAAGGTTAATCATCTTTATGAATTGAATGAAGAAATCCTTTCTGCTTTCCTTTTTTACAGTCTGCTTGAACACAATGCACACAATTAACTAATGGTATTTTAATCTTTCGTTTTTTGGCATCTTTTCGTAAATCGTTACGCTGTTTGCCGAAATTAGCTTGAAATTCGGCTTCAATAATTTCTTTTGATTTTTCAGTACGTTTTGTATTCATTGAAGAATAAGGTTCCATAATTCCTCGTTTTAACTCTTTAGTTATTTGAGCATCAACAATTTTATTTTCCAAAAAAGGTAAAAGTCGCGGTCATTGATATATAGGTTCATTATTTTTAGTTAAAATATTTAATTCTATGTTAGTTGATTTAATCTTCTTCGATTGATAATTTAATATAGATTGACGCACTTCATCTTTAAAGGATTTTGAAATACTGAACCCTATATTTTCTTCAATTTTATCACAATTAACATTAACTGGCAAAACCGTTAAAATATCGCTTTCTTCACATAGAGACTTAGTTTTTATTGTAAATCCATTTTCATTTATTAGAACTTCACCTTGCAAAATTACATCAAGTCCCATAATAGCATTATGCGGTATCATACCAATTTCCATAACGCAAATGTCAGTAATACACTTAAAGTTATCTATTTGTACCTCTCCCGTAAATGTACCTATGGACTTTATTTTACAATATCCTAATCCTGATAAAATTGAATTACACTGATTCAGTTCACAAATATTTAACTTTTCAAATATGTTTTTAGAAATAAATGTAGCTTGACTTCCAGTATCTATCAATGAGTTAATATTTAAATTACCGAAACAAACCATTTTGAACATATATATTTGTTTCGTAATATTGAGAGGTGTTACGTTATCGTTGGGTTTGGTTTCTATATTTAATTCCGAACATTCAGACGCTTTATGCCTAAAGTTTTGACATTTGAAATATTATAAACCTTTATTCTTATGAGAACAAAATTTAGATAAATGTCCTTTACCACCACAATTAAAACGAAGTTTAGAATTCTGATCATAATAACTTGATCGTTTCTGATTCACAAAATTATCAGATTTTTGTTTTACTTTACTAAAATTATATTTATTTTTTTCTCTCATAAAATCATTTTTATAACCTCGTAAACCTTCAGTTTTTCGCGAAGTTCACGTAAATTCTTGCAACCATACAAAACTAATTATTTTCATTTCTATCATTAATTCCTCGTATAATATATTGCATTAAATGCGGCATCTTCAATTGTCCCTCGATTACCCAACTCTTTCATTATAAAATAATATTCCTGTATAGATTCAGATTCTTTCATTTTACGCTTACTCAATATTTAATGCAATTGGGCTGAATTAGTAGTGACCTAGAATTCATCTATCAACACACGTTTTAATTCCTGGTATGACGTAATATTCAATTCACTTCTAAAAAATAATAAAGCATTACCACCAAGCGATCGTTTAGAGAAAATAAACTTTTGTAGGTCAGATAAATTAAAAATATTTGCAGCGCTTTCAAATTTCTCAAACCAAACTGAAATGTTTTCATGCAATTCACCATGAAAGGAGGAGATAGCACTTTCAACGTTTGAAAAGAGATGTTTTGATTTCGAGTGGCGCCATAATCATAACACCGCTCTTGAGAATGAACCGCTGACTAATTAATGTTCTGGCTCTGCACTGATGGGTTTCGTTTTGTTTCTACTCCCGTTTCACTTTCTAATTGATTCGAATTTTGAATATATTGATAGAGCGAGTTAACATCATTTAATAAAACTAATATTTTCTGGATTATTTCGGTTTTTGTTCCTTGGAATGCAATATTCAGAATATCACAAAAGGTAATCAATTCATGTAATGGAAAAGTATTATTAATGGTTTTTAATTTAGACTTAAAATTAGAGTCATTTACTGTGAATTAGAAACCAGTGAAGATTCTTATTCTTTCCGTATTTTTAGCATCGCCATCTGTATCAAAAATAAACTTAAGTAAAGTTTTAATTTTTTCTTTCTTCAGATTATTCAGTGCATCGTTGATCACATTAATATCGTCAATCTTCATCTTTAAATTAGTAAATAAGAATAAATTTGACTCACCTCAAAATCTTGAATTTATCCTTTAAGTCAGCACACAGTTATCCAATAAATGGCACACACTTTTCTTTTTTATATAAAAGGAAAACAGTCAGTTCCTATTCAATCAGTTTACATCCCTATAATGTGCTCACATCCTCATCAGTTTAAATCCTATCCCACTTCTGTTTTGTGGGATGGCCGATGTTACTAATTATTTTAATTAAAGAATCAAACTTTTAACTTAAGCACATCTAATATTGAAGTTTCACATTGACATAAAATTGCGCACAGGACAAGACGTTTCACAATAACATTTAAAAACATAAAACTATCAATTGTCTTTAACTTCTAACACAACATAGCGTCAAAATATCTACGAGACATCAACAAGGGCGTCTTCTTCGTTTCGATTACTCCTATCGACCCTCCTTCAAGAGCAGGCTCCCTTCAGTTGCAGAGGCAGCGCCCTCTATGATGGAGTGTTTCTTCTACAAAGAGAATTTGTGTTAAAATATTATAATATATATATATATATATATATAATATTTTAACGCAAATTCTCATGTAAAAAAATATTACTTTCCGAATCGTATGAAGTGAATAATCTTCCAAAGCTCCATCACAGAAATCAAGAATATTCTGTAATAAATTAAGGGAAGTTATATCTTATTAAATTACATGTAATTGTACGAAATTTAATTTAAAAAAAAAAATCTGCAGTCACAATACAATACTGTTGCGAAATTGACGATAAAAAGAAACGATCAGTCAGTTTCTTTGTAATTAACAATAATAAATGAAGGAAGTAATGATGGGGTGTTACAATCTAGTAAACTACTACAATGTAATAAGTAAATGCATTTTTAATAAACTAAAAAAATAATCTATTGTTCTTTTATTGTTATTAAATTTTTTTTGTCTCTCTCCCTCTATTTTTCGATAGAGTGAGGATTAATGGGGGTTGCTGCTGAAGGGCCCTGAATCTCAAAGTCCTCACGTGGTGTGGTATGAAGCGGGAGGAACTACATTCGAAGTATTTTCTTCGATCATGATAGAAATTAGGCGGTCGATTACCAAAAAAATATAATTTTTCTTAATTTTTTGCAGAATTTTCTCCATTTATGTAATGAGCTTCAGAAAGATTAGTCGCTTCTCGCAATCTGAGTGATGAAAAAAGTAGTAATTTTTAACTTGGATTTGTATTTATTTGGATGGACGTCAAAAGTTCAAAAATTAAAAAAGAAGTAAATAAATAGAATTCATCACATATATGAATACAACGCGGCCCTTTGAAATAAAATGCACTTCCAAAGCGGCCCACAAAGTCGCTTTTAAGGTAATTAAAGTCTCTTTTGATTATTCTATATCGGGCCTGTCAAACCTTTGACAGGCCCGATATAGAGTAATTTTCACACGTTGCTCAGTTGTGCATTTTTCCATAATTAAAATACCGAACCTTGATTTTCAGACATTTAAACTAGTCCCCTTCAAAAAAGATTTGCCCAAATTAAATGTTTTTGCATTAAATATAATTTTGAAAACTATCCGGTAGTCTCAACACAACGTTGATGATAAATAGTGAGCAATCAAAAGACGCCGATCAATCAGTCTGGAACCATACCTTCCTGAGTCAAATATATTAGACTTGTTGCAGATAAACTGGTTGCTATTATTTCGTATGATACGCGAGTCGCATTCCCTCCTGGCATTTAATAATACACACTTGCGCTCTTCAGTAAGTTTTCTGGTTAAGTATACATTATGTATCGCTCATTCACGCTAGACGGACCATCCGTTTTTTGAAATGAGCTTAACTTTGTTATTGTTTCTGATCAAGAATATAGAAAGAAAATTATGACGATGTTTGAATCAATGTACAGAGATATTCCTATAGTTATGGGATATGATACTCGTACAAACTATTCAAAGGGGAATGTTCTTTGGTACTTTTATGTTCGATAAAAGTTTAAATTTTTGTTCAGATGACCCGGGTCCGTGGGCCGCTGGTTAACACCAGGAGGTCCACATACGAGCCGCTGGTTGGCCAGGGTTGAATTAAACTAATCTCAAAGAGGGACCCATATTCTCTGTCACTTAAATTTAGTTTACTGTTGCCATTTGATTTGTAAAGGGTTTGTTATACACATATTCCTTTCACGCGTGGTTTTTTTTTTTTCAGATGGGAAATAACTTTCGAAACTATTATTTAAAGATTATAAGTGTTGAGACTAATAATTACACTTAATTTTGATAAGTTCAAGTCTTGCTGCGAATTAACAAAATAAAAATAATTATTAAATATATCTACATAATATTATTTTATACTTTATCCAACCAAAAACAAAATTTTTTTTTTTATCAATCTATTTAATTCAATAAATGAAACGCATTTATTGCAGTTCATTGTAAACTCAACTTTAAATCACAGAATCGCAAACCCCAAAGGGTAAAGTTTAACATCCAGCCTCCCCTGCAGATTTTGGGCTGATGCATGTTAAATCTGTCAAGGCTCAGTGTCCTCAAGTTGGCGTAGTGTGGAAGTTTGTTCAGTGGGACAAAGTTAAATTGTCAACCACGTCACTTGAATTACGAGGTCCCTCGTCACTTGAACTCAAAATTACGAGGTCCGTCGCAAAAAACTTTCTTATTACTTTTCAAAGTGAAGTTAATGAAACAGTTAATCAATCAATAACAGTCTAATTTCAATTTTGGGCACAACATATTGCTGCAAATCTTTACTCCACAATGAAATTCGTGGAGCCTAAATATCACTCATATTTAAATAATCATCTTACAGAGCTTTTACAAACGGCTTTAAAAAATGTTACACCAAATTTGAAAGATTTGACCAAAGGTTTTGTTAAATTTTACTTTTTTACAACGTTTTTCTGAATTTCACTTGGTGTGTGTGTGTGTGTGTGTGTGTCATCAAATTTTCGATCGTTAATTTAATCAACTTCCCATCAAGCTAGAGTTTTGAAATTTTGGGAATCGTTCGTACTCGCCTAACAATGCAATATTTATTCGTTTGCGACAAGTTTTAACTAATATTTCAATAATTTTAATAAGTCAAAATATTCTTTCCTCGAGGCGCTTTTAGGATTCAGGGAAAAATTTCTTTCCCCCTCTGGGAGCACCGGGCACTCCCCACGCAGCATGAGGTTATCGTAAACCTTTTGTACTCACAAAGGGGAGATACTATCTCCCCTTTACAATCTCCGAGATAGTAAGGGTTGCTGACTTTTAGTCAGTAATCATTCGCAAGAAAGAAAGTTTCCAATATTAGGCGCCATGTCTTATCACAATAATTTTTTCTGAATTCTGGTTCCCATTTTTTTTTTTAATAGAATGACTTACAAACTTTCAAATGCATGTTTTGATTTTATATTATGAATTTTTTAATACGCTCACAAATGTCTCTTTTTAAGTAAATTTTAAAGATAAAATAACTAACAGTATTAACTAATATTTCAATAATTTTCTCTAATAAACTTTGCCACCATATAAAAACGTTGCTTTTAAAAACGTTGGTTTTTATATCGAATTATTATTAATGCATTATATTAACTTAGCATTCTGTTAATTATGCTTTCTGCATTTGATTATTTTACAAAAATAAGATACATTTTGAAATTGGAATAATTTCAAAAATATGGCTCACATAGTGATACATTTTCTTTTCCTTTTTTTCTTTTTTTTTTTAAAAAAAAGTCTTCTTTTAATATTCTTATACCTCCAGGAATCGGAACCGGTAAAATTCAATTCAGAACTGGTAAAATGAAAATGATACAGTTAAGGAATATTCATTTTTTTAAAAAAATTATGATAGCTAAGACAAACACCTTCAAGCAGCTTAAAAATTTTCCAAATGCAAAAATCTCTCTCCCCCCCCCCCCTTATGTGGTTGAGAAACGGAACGAAATAGATAACAGCCAGGAAAATCACAGCTGTTTAAAAAAATATTCCATAAAAAAACCCAAACTTAGTTCACTATTGAATGGGAAATTACTTACTCGTATATGTACAATTTATAGACAGAAAGAGGCTGATTTTTCTAAAGTCATACACTTAAAAAGTAGACGAAGCAAATTGCCATTAAAATTAAACACTTATATTAATTTAAAGTGTGTTTTTGATCTCATAAATATAACTTACTTGCTACTTTTTTGCGGAGCATCTAAACCGCACACAACTGTAATGTAATCAAAAATTTTCCCAAACTTTTTTTTCTCTCTCTTACTTGTCTCACATGACTTATTCTCACTTGTTTCTTTAAAAAAATCTCTTAGCAATACGATTAATTCAAAATTCCTTTATAGTCTGATAAAAGAAATTAGCCGGATTTTTTTGCTTATTCAAAAATATAATTTACATTCTGAGTGAATACTAATTAGGAAGAACTTATTGTTAAGAAAATAAAAATAAATTAAAGCTTCTAAATCAATTACCGTTATTCTAATATTGAAAATATTAATGTAATTGCTCTCATTTTATATAAGAGGGAAAACAAATTATCAATACAGGGACAAATTTGAAATATTCTAATTCAAACGATTGGTTGAATATAATTTGTCAAATTAGTAGCAATTAAGCCCTATATTATCATTGCGTTTTGTAATTAGATTTTCCAAGATTTTCAAATGTTTGATTTTCTTTTCATGCCAAAAAGGCATTTAAAAGCCAAAATAAAAGGCTTTTCGGAAATCAGAAAATAGTTTGAGTTTTATCGAAAGTATGATTATTTAAGGGACAGATGTGGAAAAAAAAATTTAATTACAATTTTATTTAGTCAAACTATTTATATATACTTAAGTATAGAAAAAGAAGAAAAAAAAAGTGCGTATAGAATCTTTTTTCTCCTTTTCTGAAAAATGACATACCTTAAATATTAGACTGACTAATTATATAAAAATAGGTTTTTTTTATAATAAAATTTTTTTTTTAAAGTACTTTTTTTTTTAAAAAAGTTATATTTTTTTTTTTTTTTTTTTTTTTTTTTTTTTTGTAATTACTATTAAATTACCCAATTAAATATAAGAATTAAAGAAAACGTCGAAATGTCGAGAAATAGACAATAGTAAGCTTCTCCAATATTAAAATTAAAGGAAGCGATAAATTATTGAATTGAATACATTTAAGCTAAATGTAGTTAAGTTTGAAGCAAACGATTAAAAATTGAAAAATGATCTGGTTCGCCAAAATTGATTCAACTAAAATAAATCCCCTTTGGGTGGCTAAAAGGCTGATACCTGGTCAGAACAAATTGCTGTAATGTATGCGGTTGTATTAAATGAAATAATTATTAGAATTTTTTTAATAATTTTGCACCCAACTCTAATTGGCCCAATAGAAAAGAAAATCTATATCAAGGCATTTGCTTTTATTATGAGTTTGATTTTTATACTGAAAAGACACAGATTGTAATATATATATATATATATATATATATATATATATATATATATATATACACTTTTTTTACAAGATTTTATTTAGATTACTCTCATATTGAAAACAAAAGTTTTAAAATCATTACCTTAACTCAATTTTTGTTTTTAGTGAAACAATTATCTTTAACAGGGGTATTCAACCTTTTACACTTTGGAAACCCTTTGAGCTTATCGTTTTCTTGAAGGAACCTCTTGATCAAAGTGCAGAAAAAATAGGATATCAAAATTTTATCCGACTCAAATTTGCAAAATTATTATTGCATCTTTTTTTTTTTTTATCACAACACAAACTTCTTAGTAAGATAATGAATGGAAAGGTAGCTAATGGCATTTTTTGTTTTTCTGAAATGTATTCTATCAATAAATAAAAGCAACAATATTTTAAATTAAGACAAATTCATAAAAAAGAAAATTTTTAATGACTTGGCTGTAATTGTTTTTTATTTCAAAGTATTTTAACATCTAGAATAATTGATGAAATCTGCAACCTAATGTCCTGTTCAGCAACCAATCTGTTTCTGTATTTTATTTTTGTCGCAGCGTACAATCAGAAAACATTTTCGCATACATAAGTTGAAGTAAATGACATTAGACGTTTCACAACTCTTTTGGCGATTTCAGGATATTCTTTTCTAATGTCAATCCAAAAATGTATAATATTAACTAAACTAAATTTTAGTTTCAATTGAGTGCTGGTCAATACAACAATTTGAGAAATACCAACTGAGCCAAATAATGATGACCTAACGTGTCTCGATTAACGTATTTGAAGCACGTGATTTTTATGAAATTTAAGATTTTGTTTTATCCAAAAAATATTTATTTATACTTATTTTTTACAAGCAAATTTCATTTAAGAATTCAAACTTGTATAAAAATTAAAATTTTACTAAAATTTTGATGGTTTGATTAATTAAGAAAATAGTGATTACTTACGGAACCCCTGTCAAAGTTCCAAGGAACTCTAGGCTCCGCGGAACCCAGGTTGAAGATCTCTGATCTATAACAAAGGCTTACAAAAGTTTGAGGTAATGATAATTTTAGTTTGTATAGGTAATCACGTTACAGCATCATTAACATCATATGTATGCATCAAACACTCACGATAGAAGCTTATAAAACACAGAATGTACCAACAAAAGAATAAATAGTATGCATGTCAAATATTTATATTAAAAGATACAAAATTTATATTTTATTCCCAAATCAAAGGCAAAGAAACTATAGAAAGGGGACAATGAACGTACAATTTCAGGTGTCGTTACCTTTATCAAACCTTGGTTAATTTTTCTGAAGTCAATTGCTAAAAAGTTCATGTTACTTTAGAAGGTCATTAATACAAACTATTAAATAACAAAATCTAAGTCTTAATAAATCATATTTTTCTAAAAATATAGTGCTATTTAATAGAAAAAAATAAGACACAAAGTATGGTAACTAATTTTGCGAATTTTATGGGAAAGCAATATCTTAAGATACTTCATTTAATCTTAATCTACATTTATATTCAAAAAATAATTAAATCAACCTTGAATTATAAATTTATCTCAATCAAGAGACTTTGCCAACACAATCTCCAATTAGCCAAACAAGGTGGATCCCCATAAAACAATAACCCCTTTGGTGGCTAATAATAGTAAATCAATTTTAAAATCATTTGACCGCAAAACATTCTAAGAAGGAAACTACTTCAATATAGCAGTACCATTGGCTACGGTCATAAACACAGGAGTGCAGGATTGCACAAATATCAAAATTACTAAAATAATTTTTCGCGTTGGGCGCCATTATAACTAACTACTTTCGTAGTTACAGAAGAAAAGGGCCCAGATCACTAAACAATTATTTTATTACAAGGACAACACATTTATAATTTACATACATAGTAGAAACAAAGAGATATTGAGCCGAATATGCGCCGAGGGATTTCCCCGTTAATGCGCATAATTGTTTTAGTGCTTCGAACACCTTGAGTTCACATACTAAACTGAATGCGTGACGCAGTTATTGCAGAGGGCGTTGCAGGATTGAGGGGAGAGGAAATACATTGGTTACAATACTTAATTTTCATATTTGTTTCCCATCAATCCAATAAAAAAAAACTAGGGAAAATTTATTATGATATATTTTTGAAAATTGAGTTCATTGTTCATTAGTGGTGAAAGCAGGTATCAAACATATATTACATATATTTTATTTCAATCCAATAAAAAATTCAGGAGAAATTTGTTATGACTTATTTTTGAAAATTAAGTTCGTTACTGGCGAAATCACACATAAAATATGTACGCAAAAACAAGTTAATTTTTGAAAAGTGGTCAGGTACGACATTTATAGGATATAGAAAACAATAGCCCCTTGGGTGGCTAATATTTATTAGCTGAGCTTTATTCATCTAATATCCATTCAATAGTTTTCATTCTGCATTAGTTATTTTTATTTTGACTTAGTGGTTATGCGTCGGTTGGAATATTTACACTGAAATCTCTCTCACTGAAATTATCGATGAATCATGCCATCTATTTAGCAGCGCACTTGAAATAATTTTCTCGTTAAAGGTCTCTTTATATCTATTTGTACGCAGAGAGGGTTCGATTGTGCAACACTGTTGTAAATCAGCCGTTTCTCGAGAGCTCAATTACTTTCAGAGATAATCTATCAGGGTTTCAGCACCTAGTGTTGTTTCACTTGTATTAAATTCTGAAACTAAATCGGGCGACAAAAATTTTAAGCATAAGCGGACATAATAATGCCCCCATAAAGTTCAGAAACTACGCCAAGAGGATATAAAGGTCGTATCTGTATTTGACAACGATCAAATAATTTTCTAAAAACTTATAAATCATTCGAGTTTTTCAGAGGAGGAATATTTAGCAATGAATTCATGTGACAATTTATCGAAAAATCTTTGCGACCAAATCTTTCTATTAACATTTTAACAGCAGCTTCATAATTTTGTTTGGTTAATGCAAAACCTTCAATTGTACTTAGAGCATTACCCCTCAGATGTGCTTTTAAATAATTAAATTTATCTAAATCCTCCAAACTTTCATTTTCATCAATAGATATTTCAAAAGAATTCCAAAAATTTAACCATTCCTTAATTTCACCAGAAAATTTTGTTATTGTTAATTTAGGCAATTTAATATTCGTATGTTCCTTAATACATTCTGTAGAAGTATTCAATAATTCAGAGTTATGAGTTAAGCTATTATCGGGAACCTTTTTTGTTAATTCGTGTATTTTTCTAGAGGTTTTAACTTTCTAAGTTATTACTTTCTCCGCGTATTCCTCAGCACCCGCCAACTCTTTTCGGACTTTTTCGAACTCTCTGTCTATAGCTTTAACTAATTATAGTCAATCGTTAAATGTTCTAAGAGTTCTTGCAAATCGTCGACATCTATATATTATTTTATTAATTCATTTTCAATATTTTACAAGATTTAGTTACAGTTATCCTGGCTATGTCATGTTTCGCTTTTACCCGTTTTATTTTATCATCCGCCATTACTTATATTTTTATACACATAAAAATAATCTGAAATTGTAACAATATTTATTTATTTTGGTAATAAGTTTATAAATAAATATTCAATTATCTTCAAGTTTTCCGAATGTCGTATCCCGGCAAAGATACCAAGTTGTTAAATTACTCAACAGAAAAAATTTAAGAAATAAAAATTCTTCTACCTTTTCTTTCTGTAGCCGGGTTCTCTGAAATGTACTTTCATATAAATTAGCGACTCAAAGAAGATACGGATGGTTTCTACTTACTTTTTAAAATTTTCTAAGCACAGCACAAGACAGCACACAAGTTACAGAACAATACTAGACTAACGCTTACAGAGAGTAAAAAAAAATAAAAAAATAATGGCGGGGGGAAGGTGGGACGTGTTTTCCAGCACATGCGCAGATGATGCATTATATACTCTAGACACACGAGCTTCTTAATTAGGTGCTAGAGAGAGTTCACAATTTTCGATAGGGACCTATTATATCAATATTTATTATTTGGAAAGTTTCATTAGGTCGTGTTACAGTAGTTATGAGAATTTCATCAGATGGTATCTTTTTAACTTGTAACTGGCATGAAACACAAGTACATCCTTTTTCATGCTAAATTTTGTACATTCTTTTTCATGCTAAGCCAAAAAGTGAATATCTTAACCATTCCAAAGTTTTCTTTTTCCACAGGTGCCCACCCCATGTACTAAAATGTGCGAATTCTAATAATTGCTCATTGCGCTCACATTGAAGAACTAACTGCCAGGCAAGTTCATCTTAAATCTTATCTTTATGATGTAGGAACTTATTCTCATTCATAAAACCATTTGAAAAATTTCGGACATCTAGCTAACATTCGGAAAGACTTTCATCACTTTCTTGTTCAAATTGAAATTTATTTGAATCCGAAACTAAAATCATTGCTGACACCACCATTATCCACATCAGCACTAGTTAAATTATTTACAGGATCAATGGCACTGTGTATAGGTGTCCTACTATCTTCCACAGTACTAGGGTTCTTATTAACTATTGTATTCTCAACAGAATTGACAGAAATATACTTATGACATAACTGGATTTCATCATTTCTAAGATTATTTACATAACTTTCAAAATTAGTTTTAGTCGCAATCAAATCATTTTAAGCATTCAAGCTTAATAAAATATCATGCACTAAATAATCTACCATTGCTCACGTTATGGTAACAGAGGTATAATACAACATCAGATTCAGAACTTATAATTACTAAATTTTCACATTTATTAAAGGTGCAGTGACCTTATGCTCAAAAGAGGATTTTAAAGTAAACCTTCCGCATGGATTCTAATAGTACTCTGGTACCACACTGGTTTTGATTATAGATAATTGGGTTGCAGTATCCACAATAGCAGTTAAAGTTTTATTATCACATTCTACTTGAATAGTGATTAAAGAATCAAAACAAAGTTTTATTTTTATCCGGCATTTTAGATAAACCACATAAAACATCAGTTGATATTATTAGCTGTCAGTGAATGTTTTTCCTCTTTATTATTATATTCATTAATTTCCGAGTTCTTTTATCCTAAAATACATAATAACGTAATATGATTCCTGCAATGACATATTTCGCAATTCAGTTTACTCTTACAATCTCTAGCTAAGTGTTTTCTGCCGAAACAAATAAAGCACCTACCCAGACTTTTTAATTTTTCTCTCTTATAGATTTCTGTATTGACACACTTAGATGAATCATACTTTCTGGAATTGCAAAATAAACACCTCTTGCAGACAACTGCAACTGTAATGGTTCCAAAAGGCCATTGTTCAATCTCATTACTTTTCATTTCCTTCTGATAAACGATTTAAATCTTGCTGGAACGATTTAGGATGAGTGTAATTACGAGTATATTTTTGATCAGAAGCTGATGATCTGTTGTCAAAATCAATTATATTAGCTCTTTCATGAGATTATATATCCTTTTTGAGGAAATCAAAAAAAATTATTAACATCAAAACATGAATCGCCATCGTTATTACGACTGTATTCTAATGCTAAGTCGTTTGGAATAATTCTGAATAATACATGGGTTAACATATTAATACACGATTCTGGTTTCACATTTAAAGATGACAAAATGTGAATTTATATCTCAATTTTATTAAAAAGCTTTCTTAAAAGATCTTTTTGATTGCAAAACGGGGGAAGGTTTAAGAAGTTTTTGAGCATGAGTATTTATAATGATGTGTCTTCTCTCTCCAAACCTAGTGTTTAAAATATCTATAGCAGAGTCATAATTTGTATCTGAAATTGAAAAACTTTCTATTGCACTAACGGGAATTCCACCTAAGTATGCTTTTAAATAAATTAAAATTTTCTCTTCTTTCAGAAGGGAACTATTATCATGAATTGTGACCTTAAATGCCTTCCAGAAACTAATCATTTCACTAATATAGCTGTAAAATTTTAAAATTTCTAATTTCGGAAGTAGTACTTGATAGTTTTCGTTCTTTCCCGAAACTTCAGTTGCTCTAAAATCTGTGTTAGATTTCATAATTTCCTGTCTATTTTTTTCAATACTTACTTATTCTTGATTTTGATAAAGTTATTATCCTTGTACGTAGAGTTTTTTTTTTTCAATTTCGGTTTGTAATTTTGACTCATCATCAAGTCAACCTTCAATTCCTTCATCAAGCTTATACAATTCTTTTCTTTTTTTTTTTTCTATGATTAAAATTAAAGAATCTTCAAGTACATTAAAATGATCAACGATTTTCATATCATCTTCGGCTTTGTTTATGGTATTTGTTAAAGAAGTTCACAAATAACCAGTTTTATTATTAGTTAAAATTTTTGTTTTCTCCATATTTAAATAACAAAAAATGCTTTCCTTGAAAAATTTTCATATGCATTCGCCATATACATATATCAAAAGCAGAAATTCACTTGGCTTTTTCGACACACGAGAGTTTCTATTTACTTACATGCTCGTAATGATATTAGTGCTTTTCTCAACATCATTTTGTCATCGCGGGTTCTTTTCTGACGGCATGGAATCACGAGTATTCCTTTTTTAATCCTTTTTTTCACCATCGGAAGACACTTCACACACATTAATTACAAACAAAGCACAGAAAGAAAACATAAAATGGACTTAAGAGTCTTTTTATGAGCTTAACACTCATCGATGCGTTTTACACCTTCGGGATTTCGTCTTCAAGATGACATAATAACCTAGAAATAGGGCAAAATATACAATCAAGAAGTAAATTTTATTATACAATCTATAAGTTTATGAAATATAATGCATGAAATTATGAATTTCTGATACTAATTAAACGGTACATTGCTTTCAAACTTTTCGAAAATCAAACATATTTTTTTTTATCTTAAATTACCTTAAAATTAACTATCAATATGAGTACATCTAAATACTTAGGCCATTATCATTTTACCAGCTTGAAAGAACTTCAGATTTTAATACAATACAAAGTAACTGAAACAAATGTTGAAAAAATTTACATAGCAGAACAGAACCACTATGCGATTAACTTTTCTAATGATTCAGATAAATGTTACATTTTTATAGGTCACCAGAAGTTGTTATAAGCAAGCAGTTGCGGTAAATTTTAAATAAATGTGTTTGAAAATATTTGAAATATTTTAATAAAAATTTCCCAGTTGACAAATAAAAATACAAACATACATTTTTGAAATCTTTAGGTACCGTTAAATCATGTAAGTCAAGAAAAGGTTCAAAAATAATCGTTAGGGACTTTAAATATATGATAAATTTTTAATGATTTCCATTATAGATTAATATTACACCTGAAAAAAGCGTATCTAACTTTGAATATATTGAAAATATAATCAAAGTTAGATACTCTCAACAAAGTTGAATATGCAATATATTCAACTTTAAATATAATTTGGTTGATTGATTGTTTGGCTGTATGGGATATAGAGCAATTAAGGCTATAATCTCCTTTAAAATATTCTTTTGATTCAATAGATATCAATATATTTCATGTTCTGCAGGAATGCTCTGAATATTTGTTTATTAGCTATTTCGATTGATTGATGTGGAATGTTGAGCAACAACAGTTATTATATCTAGGTATATCAATTTTGGTTGATTGGTTATTCGGTTTTTGTGGGATATAGACCAGCAATGACATCGGTTTGGGTTTATTGCTTATGTTATTGTTATGCTTCCCTCCATCTGACAAATGAGATTACGCTGAAGATCCAAGTAATAAATCAATCTAAACATAGCTATAATTTCCTCCAGTTTCTTTCTCTCTCTTCTTAAGCACTTCATCATTATAAAAAAAAAAAAAAAAAAACCTTCATAAGAATTAAAATATTATAATTGTAAAATTATAAATTACAATTAGCAAAAAAATTAAATTAAAAAAGGAAATAAGATAATTGTAATAACTTACAATTAGTAAAAAAATTTATATAATAAAAAGAATGGTAATACTTATTAACTTCATTTCTTCGAGATCTATAGAGCCCAGTAATATATGCAGGTACAATCGTTTACCGAAGGTAAAAAAAGTATGAAAAGAATTTAATTAAAAGAAAAATTTCATCCTGTTCATCAGAGGTCTTCAAACTGAGTTCCCTAGAACTTTGACAGGGGTTCAGCGAGGAATCGCTATTTGTTTAATCAAAGCGCCAAAATTTATTGTAAAATTTTCTTAATTTTTATAAAAGATCGAATTCTTAAAGGAATTTGGTTGTAAAATTAAACATAAATAAATACTCTATGAGTAAAATAAAATCTTAAAATTTCGAAAAAGTTGCGTGCTTCAAATACATTAACTGAAACACATTAGGTCACATATTAGTCTCCATTCTATGGCTCAGGTGAAGAATCGTCCAATTGTTTCAAGGTATAAATTAAAATTGACGCCACTCTTTTGAAATTGAAATTTTGGCAGATTGTATTTTGAAAATTAATATTGAATGCTTTCCTAATTTGCATAATATTTTAGTAGACGGTAACGTTAATCCCGGTAAAAATGTAAAAATTAGTTTGGTCCAACTTTAATCAGATCTGCAAAAAAATGTTCCTTGAATATTTCCTTATTCAAAAACAAAAAAAATTCTTGGATCCTAACTCCTTCTTAAGACTGTGACACCTCCAAACTCCCAATAAAAGAAAGAGAACAACAAGTTGATACATCGACCGACACTCATTTGAAACTAAATTTTAGTCAAGTTGATATTATGAATTTTTGGATTGACATTAGAAAAGAATACCCTGAAAATTCCAAAAGAGCTATGAAACTTCTAATTTCATGCGTTTCAACATATGTAAGTGAAAATCTTGATAACAGATTGGATGCTGAAGATGACATTAGGTGGCAGATTTCGACTATTGTTCCAGACTTAAAAATACTTTGCAATTAAAAACAATCACAGCTAAGTCATTAATTATTTTTCTTTTTATTATTTGTTACAATTAAAATATTGTTACTTTTGTTTATTACTCATAGAATATTTTTTTCTATGAATATAGTAAATTCAAAGGATTCCCTGAAGTTTAAGAGATTGAATACCTCTGCTGTACATACCTCAAACATCCTCAAATTCAGGTTGAGAAAAGTATCATAAGGACTAGCTCTCGCGAATCATTTGATTGTTGTTGTATTGTTATGCTTACATTGATTGGTTGATTGTGTGGGATATAGAGCAACAAAGACTATTTTACAACGTTTTTCTGAATTTCACTTGGTGTGTGTGTGTGTGTGTGTGTGTGTCATCAAATTTTCGATCGTTAATTTAACCAACTTCCCATCAAGCTAGAGCTTTGAAATTTCGGGAATCGTTCGTACTCGCCTAACAATGCAATATTTATTCGTTTGCGACAAGTTTTAACTCATATTTCAATAATTTTAATAAGTCAAAATATTCTTTCCTCGAGGCGCTTTTAGGATTCAGGGAAAAATTTCTTTCCCCCTCTGGGAGCACCGGGCACTCCCCACGCAGCATGAGGTTATCGTAAATCTTTTGTACTCACAAAGGGGAGATACTATCTCCCCTTTACAATCTCCTAGATAGTAAGGGTTGCTGACTTTTAGTCAGTAATCATTCGCAAGAAAGAAAGTTTCCAATATTAGGAGCCATATCTTATCACAATAATTTTTTCTGAATTCTGGTTCCCATTTTTTTTTTTAATAGAATGACTTACAAACTTTCAAATGCATGTTTTGATTTTATATTATGAATTTTTTAATACGCTCACAAATGTCTCTTTTTAAGTAAATTTTAAAGATAAAATAACTAACAGTATTAACTAATATTTCAATAATTTTCTCTAATAAACTTTGCCACCATATAAAAACGTTGCTTTTAAAAACGTTGGTTTTTATATCGAATTATTATCCATATGTTTACATTAGTCCATCGTCGATAATTACAAAATCTGTTTCCTATACAGTTGTCAAATCACATAACTGATTGCAACTGCCAAATTATCAATTACTTTCAACATAATTGATTAATTTGTTTTTGGAAATATCTGACATTTTTTGAAAGGAAAATTTTTGCATACCGAGCCTTATTAAATCAGAGACTAATCCCTCAAAACCGACAAAAGCCTGATGGTTGATAATCATAGAAACGAGAAGTTAGGTGTACCTATAGGACTTCCTTGCAATAAAACTTAAAGAATGGTATGTAAATTTATGAATTAGATTAACAGGTAAAATAATTCCCATAGAATCAGTTTTTTGTTCCCTTATTTAAACAATTACTACTGGATGATGGGACCCACGCAATCATTCTGAAAATGATCCTTTGAGTGTTCGTGCATTTCTGGTTAACCTTGAATAATGCTATTTCAGTTTAGAAGAATCAATGATGGTTTGAAAAAGAAATGAGATCTTGTTATTAAGGTATTTCTGCAATTCCCAATGTTCTTTCGGAAACTTGCTAGCCCCGAGGTGAATGCTCATAAAGCATAGTTCCTATGGTGTAGATTCAAGAGACTTAACACTACTAGCAACAAACATTTTTTTAGTTTCGAAATAGTGTTCTGTTAACAAGATTAAATCTAAAATATAAAAAATTTATTTTGCAGTTATTGTATAAAAAAAAAATCAAAATAAACGAGGTTCATATTGGTAGATGGCACTGCGTTCACTTTAGGTTATTTTTATTTTCGTTTTTCATTTTATTTCAGCTTTCCCTGTGAATTTGACACTGATTAATCAATTGCCGGCGGATTATATCGGTTGTCAACAATTGTTGTAGCCAATTTGAATGGGTTGACATCTGTGATGCTGATGCACGAAATAGTTCTTATAAATTTAATTTATAAATGTTTTCTTCGATTTTGTGAAATATTTATCTTCATGGTCGGAAAATAAATAAACATTATGATTTTCTGCTAGCCAATCAGATCGCTATGTGATCTCTCTCGCGTTTTTAACTCATGTAGGGGTCGTGAACTCTAACCTTTACGTTTTTGTGGGACAATATTACGACACCTTTTCCTGAAGCCGTATTAAAGGTAGCGAAAATTTTGCAAACTCTATAGCATGGCTTATTTCGTGTTGCCTTGCGTAGATCGTGAGTTGTGATGCAATATGTTGTAAGAGTATGTTTCAGTGTTGATTATTTACATGAACGCATGTTCCTTATATTTTTGTATGCCGTAGTTTTAGTGCATGCTCTGTTTACCTAGAGTAATTTGTGTTGTTTTTATTATATTTTAATGTTATTTTCTTGTTTTGTAATTTTCCTTTCGTCAAAGAATTTTTGTGAAGTTTACTTTCCTGATTTTAAATATAAAATTATGTTTATTTTGCAACTAATGTTGCTATTCTTAAACTAACTTTATTTAAATATTTAAGTGTATTACTTTGCAAGATTTAACTAAAATTCATTATTTCATTTTTTTTTTATCATTACAAATCTGAAAAATCAATTACTGTAGTTTTAAACTATTAAGTTTTCCTTAAAAATTCTACCCTTTTTTGCTAATGATTTATGCTTAAATATATTTTTCAATATGAAGAATATATTTTCAACTATTTCATTCTTTAATTGCATATAGAACTTTATTATTAAAGCATAATAAGTATTTGGATAGGAGAATTATTATTTTTTTTTTGCTATGCAATCAATGCTTTACTATTTAATAAAGCTTTTTGCCTTTGATGGTTAAAGTATTTTAAAATGCATTGAAAAATTTAACATAGCATAATTATGTTGATAATAATTTTTGCTGTAGTAAAATTTTTTGTATTTTGATCATGTGCTTAAAAATAGCTTATAATTACATGAAATTTATAAATATAAATGATAACTGAATTTTGATTGGTATTTGAATCTTTATTATATCGAGTAAATTTATTCTCAACTTATACTGTAGATGCAATCTTCATCTAAATTGTATTAACACCTTGCTATTAAATTTTATGTTAAATCTTTCTTTTTTTTTTTTGTTTCTGGTACATTGCTATGATAGTTAAATTTTGTAGTTTTTAGCTGTATTCCAACTTAATTTTATTGAATTTGCTGTTACGTTTAATGAAATGTTTAAATTATTATTTAGGCCATTAACTGTTTAAGGGAACTGTATTATAACAATGGAAATGGGAATTTTCATTTGGTTTTTGTAAAATCCTGTGTTATCTGATTAAATTTCATTTTTGATAATATATTCTAAAGTAAAAACTATTCTTGTACATTTTAGTTCCAGTAACTATAAAAGTATTGCATAAATTATTGAACTTTTTGATTTTGATATGAAAAATTTCTTTTCTTAACCGTGCAAGGATGTCTTAAGAATGTTTGCAGCTGTGTTTATATATAAGATGCTTATTTATAAAATTTAAAAATTTTAAGAAGTATATTAATACTATTATAATTAGTAGTATATTTATAAAATATTGTTGTAGATGGTATATTACTTGTTATTTTGATGAAATATTTTTTGATGTTTAGTCTTTAAATATTCTTGTGTAAATTGGATTAAAATTACTTATTTTGAATCTGGGCTAAATAAAAATCTCAAAATTCAGTAAATGCATATAATTTATTATGTTAATTATCTATGAAAGTGTTAATTGGCAACAAAAACTGTTGGGGGAGGGGCATGTGATAAATTTTTCAATTATCTTTTATAGTTTTGTTAACTTAAATGATATTTAAAAACTTTTTTTTAAATGTGAAACTGTGTCCCATAAAGTATTAAATAGTGTTAGTTATGTCCAGTAACTGATTTTTCATAACAAGCATATACATATATCCAGCATAGTTAAAGAAGAGCATTTGTAGTCAATTCAATTTTATTACTTGACCATGGTGAAAAGTTACAAGTCCTTTGGCCATAATCTGTTATGTTACTCAATCTGTTATGCTGAATTTGAAATATAGTCATTTTTTTGTGCAAATGTTTATTCTAGATTATATAAATTTCTTAAACGGAATGTTTTCTTAAAAAATTTAATGCAGAATATATTGGAGTATTTATAGATTTTAAAAATTTTTATGTTGGAATTGTTACTGAAGTTATTTTTTTTTATAAATTGAAGACCTACTTATATTTTTTGGTGCTTGAATCAGTATGATTGTTTCTAATTAGGCTTAATATAGCATATATTGACTAAACCAACAATTTTACTTGGAGAAAAATGAGTTTAGTTAAAAGTGGAGTGGTCATATTTATTTAAAATGTGATTATACAAATTCAAATTGTTAAACTGAATTTTTTAAATGAATCTAAAATTTAATATGAAACTAATGTATTTAATGTACCTTTTAACTGAATCTTTCGCAATCATGTCACTTTCAACAGTAATTATTACTTGTCGATAGTTAAAATAGTGAGAAATTATTAAAATTTATGCTCTTTTAAAAAGAGGAAAATTGTTTAAGCTTTCCTCTTGTTGAGTAAGTTTAAAGAATTTTAATTTGATAAATTTATTTAGCTGAATTTTTTTTACTTAAGTCATTGTGATAAACCTTTTTATGCTATTCTATGTTATTTTAAATTTTTGATTGTTTTACTATGTTTTGTACCGTTTTATTTTTGGTAAACTTATTTAGAATCAAAGAATTTTTTTGAATTTCCAAAATAATATTTTTCTTTTATGTTGGGCTTTTATTACATGAATGTGATTGGATTTTATATTTTTGTTTTTAAAAGGATTCTACTTTATGAAATAAAATTATTTCTTACATCATGTCTTCTCTTTGAATTTTTTTATAGAAATTTTGTTTAATCTTATGTATAAAGTGGTTCTAAATTTAGGAAACAAACTGAAAAAGGCACTGGAAAGTGCAATGAAATGCACGAGTGATGTGGGAATTTTGAATTCAGATGTAGAGACAATAATGCTGAAATCCATTTGAAAACAAAGCAAAGTCTTTTATTTATTTTATTTTATCATGAATCTTCAAATAAATTACTGCTGGTAATAATATATACCTGATTAGATATATTTTCAAAAAACGGCAAGTTATTTATAATATTTATTTATTGTAGCTAATGGAAATTTTGTGATGAGATCCTTAGTTTTATTGATAAATGTATGCACATAAAACTATCTCTATATAGTAAAAAATCTACATTTGACTGATTGGGCCATTAATATTATTCATACATTTAGGCCAAATGACAGATTTATTTTGGCTGGTCCATTCTTGTTTTGTCAGAAATAGTTTTTTGGAGCAAATTCGTATATATAATTAACTGAGCATAATTTAGGCCTGGGTGTAAATGATTTTATTTAAAATATAATTTTTTTTGTTTGATCTCTCTTGATCTTTCAAAATTTAGCTTATTTGTTTGTATGTTACTAAAATTTGTGCTTATGGATATTTAAATATTATATCTCCCCAATTTATTTGAATAATAATTTATTCTTTTGTAAATACCAATAGTAATTTTCTTTTTTGTTAAGTTTTTAGAATCCATTTTAAATTTTGTACTAAGTAATTTTATGACTTTTTATTAAACCGAACCATTTTATACTTCTCAGTTCTTGTGTAAAATCTCGTTGACCAAGAAAGTTTGCACAATTTTTTGTCAAATATAAAAATTGACTTAATTTTCAAAGAACATGGCGACGAATGAATCAAATATCCCACAAATAATCTGCTTATGAATTTAAGTGCGCAAAATGGGAAAAATGTTTGATTTCACACTTTCCATTATTAATGAAATAGCACACTTCAAATTTGTGGTAGAATATCACATCATTTTGTGACTTATTTCTGGTTTAAGGTTGGTAACAGGATTTTGCAAAAGTAAAAATTTTTCGCATCTTTATTGTCATTAATATATGTTTCAGAGATTTTTTTTTTTAACTATCAACTTTTTCAAACTTTATTAAAACTATATATTAATTAAGACTTAATTCCTACAAAGAGAATGGAAATTTGAAATTCTTTACATGTGTTCTGTATATATTGTTATGAATTTTTAATTGCAATTCTGTATAACTTATGCGTAATGAAAAGGAATTAGAATTCTGATGCAAGTGATTGTAGTAATGCAATATTAACACAGTTTTTTTTATTTAATTAATTGATATCTCCTTTCAATACATATTGACTTGTAATATTGAAAACATTGATGATGTTATAGAAACTTGTTTGTTTATTTGTTAAGAGAGAAATAACCCTAACCTGGTCCTTGCAAAGTTTCTCCATCGTTATGTAGTAAAACTAATATAAAATTCTATAAATTCAAAGAGTTAAAACTATTAATATAGCTTTATCCTTAGAAATCGGAGGGTTGAGAATACGAAACTGAATTTTGCCAAAATCCACATTTGGAATTTCAGCATATGTAATGTAATAAAAACTTTTAAGTCTTCTCTTCAGATATAGTCAAAATAATTATGAATTTTTCATTTTGTGAAAAAAATTAGTAATGCGTGAACTTTTTTTGCATTCCAAAAAAATTAAATTTTACTGTACAATTATTAATTTTTGTTTGACTGTAACAGTAATAAAAATATATGCTGTGCATGCTCTTGAGCAAAAATTGTCATGGACATTAAGAATTTCAGAATAAAAATGTCATCTATAAATCTGATTATGTCTGTTTTATAAATTTGCAAGTGCATTCATTCTCTGTTTTATAAATTTGCAAGTGCATTCATTCATGTAGCTAAAAGTCTGGCAGCATGGTTCCAACTTTGTGAATGGTTTTAAGTTTGAGACTTAGTGCTGTAACAAACAAATTGAAAATGTGTATTTATGACATGTGAAATTCAACATGGTCTGAAAGCAAATTGAAACTTTTGAAAATATACTAGCTCAAATGTCTTTGTCTTCCAAATGTTGTTTAAAAGTACCATATGGTTCGTTGACAATACTTCATTATAAAGCTGTTGTGTTATCAGGGGCGTAACATAGGGAGAGCAGAGGGAGCATTTCCCTAGCAGCACAGATGTGGGGGCAGGGAGTGATCGAGCTGACTACAGGCCATGGTCATTATATCAACTGTATTTCATGAGAATACAGATTTATGCAGAATTTCGAGGCACTTGGACTAGTGGAAGTGGCTCAAAATAGAGTTGTAAGATTTGTCCTAAAACATTTATGTGAAGTTTAATAAAAGCTTGAAAATATTTTATTCAATATAAAAATAATAAATAAAAAAAAAAAACAATTTTTTTAAATTTCGAAATGGCCGAGACCGGTTGCTATCAGCTGTTGCCTCGCAACTCTTGCAATTAGTATTTCCATTTTGATTTCTGTGTTGTTCTTGAACAACTTATAGACCAAACAGTAAGCAGGTGAAAATTAAGTTTTTCGTTATTTAGAAGAGCGGTGCTGCGTTGAAAGTTTATTTTTTAATTTTTAATGTGTACCTAAATGTGCTAGTTATTGAAAAGTCAAATTTATTTATTTGACACGATTCGTCGAATATATAAGAGCT
Source organism: Nephila pilipes (assembly GCA_019974015.1). Classification (NCBI taxonomy): domain Eukaryota; kingdom Metazoa; phylum Arthropoda; class Arachnida; order Araneae; family Nephilidae; genus Nephila; species Nephila pilipes. The sequence goes on along the minus strand of BMAW01023587.1, from coordinate 316,163 downwards.
TTAAAGTAAATGTTTTGTTTATTTTTAAACTTTTCAATGCGATTACCCACATAGAATGTTATTCATTTGTTTTAATGTATTAAAATGTAAATAAATTAATCTTAATTGTGCTCAATGCATTCGTAATGTTATTTTTTATTTCTGTGGGAGGTGGCAAATTTAGGGCTCTCTCCGAGTGGCAGAAATAATACACGTGTTAGATTTTCTGGCTTGTCGGAGTACCAGCAGTAACCAGGTTGGTTAGCTTGTTTTAATAACGTCGCACTAGAAGTAACACGAGGGCTATTGGCGATAGACCTCATGATTTTGAACCTTGGTTGAGTGATGAGAACGACACCTGAGCTGGCACCCCCTCTCCTAACTTCTACACCACGCCAATAGAAGCACTTTGGGCCGCGACAGATTAAACGTGCATCAGCCCCGGCTACATGACAGGTCTTTTGTGGCATCAAGGCTCGAAATATTATTCTCATTGAAAATCGTTTTATTTTATTCATTTATTTATTTTTTACATTTATTATGAGAAGCCAGGTTCATTGCAAGAGCTTTCTGGGTATCGTTATGACTGCTTAATCGATGAAAAGAGAAAAATTCTAAAAAAAAAATATTTTATTAGTTGAATATCAATATTGAAGTTTTCATTGACTTTTTAACGAGAAAAAAAAACGAAGCATTAGATAAAAAGTTACTTGCTCTATCCCAAAAGTAAAATGTTATTATTTATTTTCTGAAACACTACTTATTTTTGTCAATGACTTGTAAGTGTACAAAATCTGTATTAGTAATAAAATGTCAAAAATTAATTTGATGTAAGAGTAAAAAATATCTTCATTATTTATTCGTTAGTACTTTTCTCTTGTGTTGTAATTTTAAACGAGGTCTTACCGTATAATCACTGTAAACATACATAAAAAACTCCAAATAAAACATCGAGGTGTCTGATAAATGTGTTCATCGGTCGAAAGGCCTTTCTGTTTTTGGATATCATAAGTGACCGCCTCCGGAATGCTTTAGCAGTCATTATTTTCGACTTGTCATTCCATTCTTTCCTTTCTGACTTTGAGTTTAGTTTAGATTACAGATCACGTGTTTTCGTAAGTTGTGTGTTTTTCCACGGCTTAACCAGATTTAGCTCTTGCGCCATCAATCCTCCTTATCACTCACTCACAACTTTGCAAAATATGGTCCTTAAGTCAAAATCGTCTTTCGTAAACATGAGTGACGTGCCCCCAGGATACTAAGCTATTCTTCTCTATTTTTTACCCTTTTTGTCAAATAAGTTTTTATTATTTTCTCATTGATTGATTAATTGTTTGTTCTTATGGGATTTAAAGCAACATGCTCTATTATTTCCCTTTACCCCCTCACCCCATTTCTTCTTACGTCTAGATCACTGAAACTCATGCTTGGCGCAGCAGAACCCAATTTCTATCTTTGTGTCAGAAACCTCAACTTTCACTCACTCACGTTAATAAAATCAACCAAGTAAAACATGTATGGATTGTCAATTTAACTTCAATCACAAATAACCAAAAATATTTTAAAGTGTATATAGTCTTTTTTTTTCTTCTTTTTGTAATGTCTAATTCAAATTATTCAACCAAATGGGGAATTCTTTCATCAAACTAAGTAAAAGTATAAAAGAAGAATAGGGAAGAAAATATTATTTCAAAAAGGATGCTGCCGCAGTAGTCGAGTGGTCATGGTATTGTGCCTGTGGCCGATGATGTTTCCGCTGGAGTCGATATCACTTAAGATTTGCCGTGTGGCAAGGCTATATACACTGGTTATCATAAATTAAGGAAAAATCACAAAAATAGCGATAACTCTTTCAAAAGTAAGCCAAACCGTGCAAAATTTGCATATGTTGTCCACTAAGAGTAGCTGAGTAAAATTGCAATATGCAAATTAGTGACGCTGCACTCGGCTTACGTCATCTGCCTGGAGCATAAAAGTCCAAGTTTGAGAGAAAGCACACAAATTTTACTGTGATTGCGACATTGAAAATCTGAGATAGCCAATTCGTAATAATGACCTCTAGGCATCATTTGCCTGAAGAACTACGATGGAGAGCCATCGGGAGACTAGAGGCAGGGCAGAGTCAATCAGAAGTGGCCAGATGGCTAAATGTGAGTCCATCTGTGGTTCATAGACTTTGGAGGCAATTTCAAACCACAGATTCGGCATCTAGGAGGTTCAGTCAAGGACGGCCAACTGTTACGACCAGTGCCGATGACCGATATTTGACATTAAGTGCACGCAGGAATAGAACCGCTACTCCGACACATCTTAGATCCTCTCTTGCTGCAGCCACCGGAAGGTTGGTGTCAACGTCAACTGTGCGCAGAAGGCTCCACGAAGGTGGTCTGTATGCGAGACGACCAGCCATTTGCGTGCCGCTCACATCACGCCATAGGAGAGACCGTTTGCAGTGGGCCCGACAACATGTCCACTGGACGTCAGATCAATGGAGGCCTGTTCTCTTTACGGATGAGTCCAGGTTTAGTCTAGAAAGTGACAGTAGACGTTATTTGATATGGAGAGAACCTGGGACCCGTTATCATCCATCAAACATCCGTGAAAGAGATGCATACGGAAGAGGCAGTGTCTGTGTTTGGGGAGGCATATCCTTAGGAGGGCGCACAGACCTCCATGTCTTTCCAAGGGGAACCGTGAATGCTCAGGTTTATCGAGACAACATCCTTGATGCTTATGTGCGCCCATATGCCGGGGCGATCGGTGATTGCTTCCTGTTACAGGACGATAATGCAAGACCACACAGAGCTCGCATTGTTGATGATTATCTTCAACAGGAAACAATTACGCGCATGGAGTGGCCAGCTCGATCCCCGGACTTGAATCCTATCGAGCACGTTTGGGATGCTCTAGGGAGGCGTGTATCTGCCATCAATCCGCCCCCTCAGACCCTTGCCGCGCTTGCATCTGCTTTACAAAAGCAATGGCTCTCACTTCCTATTGAACTGATAGACCGCATAATTGAAAGCATCACACATCGCTGTTTGTGCTGTATTGCTTCTAGAGGCAATCATATTCCATATTAAAGGTACTTTTTCTATTGCAAACCGATACTTCCAATTTGTTTATTTTATACATGTGCTAATTTCTATACTACTATTAATGTCTGATAATTTCTTTTTATGTTGTTTAATACCTTACTATGTGTTGTATATTGTGGGTAAGTTTCATAAAATTCCATGTGTAATTTCTTGAGTTATCGCGATTTTTGTGAATTTTCCTTAATTTATGATAACCAGTGTATAATGCACGTGAAATCCGTCGATGCTCAATATCTTGTCGTTGGGATAACAAAATGCAACTACTTTTTCCAATTAATTATTGTTTTCGTCTTCTGTAAGTTCTTTTTCACTGTTGTGCTTTCTCTTTTATATATTAGTGGTACTAAAAAAAATCTTGTCCTCCCTAAATACGATGCCTATAAATAATGATTTTTGGAGATACTTTTTGACTTGGAGCATTTTTAAATGGTTAAAATATTTGGTTTGGTAAGGTTTTATTAAAGCCGCACTAGAAGCAACACGAGGGCTATTGGCGACGGACCTCGTAATTTTGAACCTCGGTCAAGTGACGAGGATGACACTTTCACAACACGCCAAAGGTAGGACTTTGGGCCCTGATAGATTTAACGTTCATCAGCCCCAGCTATATGGCGAGTCTTTAGTGGTACCTCGAACTCGCTACTCGACGAAAACGGCCATCCGCGGACTAAAATATTTGGAATGCAACTCGGTTAGTTATCAATGTAGTATCACTATCTCTTAACTTGCTAAATTAGCAAGTTAAGTGATAACGAACTTGCTATCATTAAGACCGTGGTAAAAGACCTTTCATGTAGCGGGGTGAAGCTCCTTAAAAATGTCGAGGCTCAGTGTCTTCACGTTCGGATGATTTGAAAGTTTAGTGAGTATGTTGCCAACTTGTGGGAGGCTGAAAATGACTAGGTCCGTTACTAATAGCCCCCGTATCGCTTCTAAGAGTATGACGTTTATAAACGATGAACTTCGGTATGGTAGAAGCGATAACTTCATATATACTAATATTTTTGCATATATGGAATTATAATGGTGTATGTTTCGATTATTTAAAGAAAAACTTTGTAGTTCGGGAATTCTTTTTCAGAGTTCCTCACTTTTTTTAATATGGTTCATAATTAGGAAGTCATGCGACAGTTTCCTTTATGTTGCTTTAGAACTGCGACGTTGATTAAAACAACACCCTTTTCAAAGTCCCTTACGAACCCTTAGAGTTAAGCCGTACCACAGTGTGAGAAACACTATTATATGGGGTTATACATTATAAATAATCACTAATCGTGAATCATTTGCATCAAGGTGATGTGTTAGGATTTATAGTCTTAGAGCTTATTGCTGAAATATTTTAAGGAAAGTTACTATATGTTTCAGTTATTTAACCGAATTCATCTTACTTCTTTCAGAATAAATGGTTTTTTTTTGTTCTATTGGTTGATTGGTTGGTTTTATGGGATATATATATAGAGAGAGAGCAACAAAAGCTATTATCCCTTGTTCTATTAATAGAACTGGGCTTAAAAAGCATAAAGTACTATGATAAAATAAAGTTGTTACTAATTTGTAATACCCTCCCCCTTCCAATGAATTCAATACCGAGCTTTGATAGTATTAACACTGAATCAAAGGACGTTAAATTACTAAAAAATTCAAAACAGTCAGCGAAAAAAGGATGTAAAATATAAAGTATGATTTTTTTTTTTTTTTTTTTTTTTTTGAATTTGTTGTATAATTATTCACAAAAGTTGCTATTATTTAGAAAAAAAGGTTAACTAAAAAAAATTCTGTTATATAGTGTGTGAGAAAGTGAATTTCCTTCCAAGCATTTTTTTTCTCACAAAACGTTATTCCTTTGAAATAAACTATCCTTCATTATGATTGATTTGATTTTATTAAATAAGTGATAATACAAAAACTATCGCAAAATTTTTGTTTCTTTATAATGTATTTCTTATTTTTTTTTATAATTTGCTTTAAAGACAGTGGATTGTAGTCTTCAATGTATTTCTCTATTTTCTCATTATATTTAAGATTTACATTAACGAGTGATTTCATGTTGTTTAGCAGTTTTAATTTTAATCTATTCATTTAAATGTAACAATTTTTTTGAAAAAAGGAAACCAGAGTATTCCTAATTATACTTCTTGCTAGGAAAAAAAATGATCTTTTCGTCCTTCAGTAAAGAACTTATTATTTCTATGCATAATGTACTGAAGGTCATAATAATGAATCGGCATTCCACAGCTGTATACATTTTCCCTCCTCACGAGGAAATGTATTCTATATTGTTTTCTATTTTTGAAATTCGCATTATGTTTCAATTTGAAAAATGACCTTGTGTTGGGGAGAGAGGGAAACTCCAGTTACGTGTGTTAGCATTTTTACGGAGCAAGACGGTTTACTCCATCGGGAATGGATGAAATTATTTTTTATTTTACTTTTACTTATTAACTTTTAAAAAATTTCTTTTATTTAAAGTGTATTTTTTATTCCTCGCTAAAATGCAATGTATTGAATACTGGGGATAGTTTTTTGATCATAAAGCTCCATAATTTCGAATCACAAACTTGGTCGCATAGTAGAAATTTCCTTGTAAACAAGAAGTGACATAAAAAATTGAGAGAAATTGTATAAGTATAACCTCTGTCATTGTTGTGTTGTCTGTATTCTACTTGTGAATTAACTATACGCCTTTTAGAAATGGTTTAATTAATCTTATTAATGGATAGTATTCATCCCTTGAGCTAAATTTGCGCAGAAAAATGTCGAGGAATTCACATCTGCCTTTTTTGCTTCTTCTCTCTTGCTCAGATTATTTCACTCGTCTGTCTCTTGCTGTCTTTTTCTCTCTCGCTCTGTAAATCGGGGGAAAGGAACCTATCTCACCGCGAAATTCATTGCCCCATCAACACCTGCAATCAATTTTGTGGTCGCGCTCTGTCCGAACCGAGGGAGATGACACATCCCTCGACCCCACATTATGGTCTAATGGAGGAAATGTTTGGAAAAAAAATGAACCAATGAATCGCGTGGAAGGATATACGATAGGTTTTCCCAAATGGTGGGTCCTGATCCGATACCGGGTCACGGAAAAAATTGCCAGGTCGCTCACCCTCATAGCATAACTCTAAAATCAATGTGGAGGAGGGCGGAGAAACATCTGTCAAGATCATCAATTTTATGTTTTTTTTTTCAGCCCACGTTATGAATTGCAGAAGGAGCATAATGTGAGTTCATTACCAGACAAAATTTCAGTTGCTGTCAAGGAACATTTGCTAGACTTGGAGACTAATTTTAGAATCCATGTACACTTAACGTAGAATTCAAGACAGTATTGTCGGATTCCGATGTCGAGTCTATAACTGAACTGTCGCGCGAGACATTACTCAAAGACATAAGAGAGAAAATACCATTGATGAATTTTTGGCATTCATATCGTCAAGAGTACCCAGTTTTAAAAGAAAAAAACCATACATTTTCCGATGCCTTTTGTCACAACCTGAAGTGTAAAATCAGATTTTCAATACTGGTTTTCTTAAAAAAATAAATGTAGAAACAGATTAGAGGAGAGATCGGATTGTGTATCTTCTCTCTCTGTGTGTAATAATAAAGTTGCATCGTTTTCTTTAAACGTGAAGTTTTTAGTTAACAACTTCACATTTTTATGAATAATTTGAACTTAATAAAATTTCCATTTGCTATTATTTTTGAAATAATTTCATATAATCAATTATTAAAGTATATGAGAATTAAATTAGCATCTAAATAATGTTTTATTGTACCTGCATATTTCAAAATAAGCAATAAGTTTTTAGAGGGTCACGAAAAAAAGCGTTTTAAAAATAACCTGGTCCCAAGAAAAAATTGTTTGCGATTGATTTTATTAACATCGCACTAGAAGAAGCACGAGAACTACTGGCGACGGACCTCGTAGTTTTGAGCCTCGGTCAAGTGACAAGGACGACCTGGCACCTCACTCTCCTAATTTTCACACCACGCCAACGGGAGGACCTGGCTACTCGGCGGGTCTTTAGTAGCATTAAGACTCGAACTTACGACTCGACGAAGTCCGCGACCATGACTACTAGGCTACCATGGCTATACACACAAATGTGGGATGATTTCGTTCAGAGTTTGACTTGTCTAAACAAGTTTGGGACACACTGGTCTATGAAATATTCATCGACAGCTACAGTGGTAATGTGTAATATATTATCGTTAGTTTCGGAGAGAAAAAGTTCAGTTTGGTTGGAAGCCAGTTTCTCTCTCTCTCTCTTATGTGGTTACCGTTCTTCACGAAAATAATTCACTCAGATTGAAAGAAATGCATATTCCAAAAAGAATGGATCACTCTTAATAACTTTAACAATTATCATTACATCTGAACAAAATTTATATCAATTTCAATGGTTCAAAGAAAAGTAAGTTATGGTGTAAATTGATCAATTAATTAGTGTAGTTAATTAACTTGTAACAAATAATTTTTGCCACTATGGAATTCAAATGTTTTCGCGTATCATCTTAAAATTAGATTAAATTTCAATTTTTGTAAATTTCTACTTGAAAGTGTTTAGTTAATGGAGCTTAAAGAATAGCTCACCTAATGTTAAATGAGTGCCCCCAAAATTTGACGTTACAAAAAAATTTTCTACCCAAAATTTTCAAAGCCTTTTACACTAAACAATAATTATTGTTATTTTTTTTTCTTTTCCAGAAACATATATCGAAAAAATTAATCATATTATGAAAAATAAGAATTATTAAAAACAGTTACGAGAAAAGTAACTTGTTACATTTCAAAACTTTTACATATTTGAATTTCCCATATCATAAAACCCTTAAATCCAAAATTTCTTTTAATTCCTTCTATTTGATCAGGAAATATTCAAATTTGAAATTACGATCATACAGTGCAGTCTGAAGGGATCCTACTCAAGTGTATAAATTTTAATTATTTCCGCGGAAGTGTTCAAGTATGTGGCCTGTTTTAACGATTTTTTACCAACTATCTCTGGAACTAATGGTCGTATTTGAGTGAAATTTGGAACACATAATCTTTAAATCATTTTTCTACATAATTCTACTAAAAAGAAAAAAAATATTCTATAACACAAGTTTATTAACTTAGTTAATCAATTAATCTGTTAACACCATAATTGAGCTACGAGTATTATCATTAATACTAATTTTTGTCCAGATGCGATGAGAATAGCGAAATTAATTAAGAATGACACTTTTCGTTTTTGACGAATGTACTGAACAAAATTCGCAGATTCATGACACTTAAAGAATTCTAGTTGGATTTTTTACTAATATTCATTAAGTATATAATATACCTAATATATCTTAAGCTCGATGTTAATATAAAGTTGCCGAAAAATTATGATCGAATGAGCCGATTATTCAATGAGTTAACTATACTATATAATATTTTATAGTATGTGGTGTACTGTTTTAGAATTGAGTTCATTAGAAATGAAATGTCGTTTATCTACAAGATAGAATTTCGAATTTAGGTGTGTTGCTTCTACCTCCGCACAAAATATTCCTGTGCTGCAATGGACTAAAACCGCAAACGGGCGGCTCCAAAAATCTTAAATTTACATAATGATTATAATAGCAATAACTATACATACAACACTGTAATATACTAAATCCGTATGCCCACATTGTTGATATTTTGTGCTGTAAGTGTCTGCGGTAGCCTAATTGTCATGGTCGTGAGTTCGCGCCCGGCGTTGTTTCCTCGAGTCTGATGCTCCTGAAGACCCTCCGTGTAGCAAGGCTGATGCACATGAGATTTGTCAAGGCTCCAAGTCCTCCCGTTGGTGTGGTGTGGAAATTTGGAGAGGAAGATGTCAGCTCATGTGTTGTCTTTGTAACTTGATGGAGGTTAAAATTTACGAGGTTCATCGCCAACAGCTCTCGTGTTGCTTCTAAGTGCAAAGTTAATAAACAATCAATCAATTTTGTGTTTAAAATTTTTTTTCTCTTTCCTTATAAAAATTTAATATTATCATATTTCTTACATTACCCCATTTTATATATTTGGCAGGAAGTAATCATAATATTTTTTTATATAATTTTTGTCTTATAGTAGTTTATTTGTAATACCCAGTTTTAAACAAACTTTTGCAAGTGCTGTTGATGCTAAAAAATTTATCTTACAACATCAGATTATGCTTCTTTTTCTCAATTTATCTTTTCATTCATCTTTCTTCAATACGTTTATAATTTTGTTGAGCGAAACCTTAAACTGATCATACATTGTAATACAGTACTGTAAGTTATGAGAGAAGCGATGTCATATGTTTAATGGGAAAAGGGAAAAGTCTTAGGATTGAGTTCTCTTCCTGATAAAAATTGAGGAATGAAATTTTAAAAAGGCACACCATTTCATTGAAATAATTTTGAAAAATTGCATGAAAATTTGTAAAAGTTTATGTATTATCATTTTTAATTATTTAAGCTTGGTAAACTTAGTTATATGTAGATGAATTCATAATTACTGTAAATGTGTGTTTCATTACTGTGGAAAAATGCCTAAACATTACTGAAAAAAATAACATGTTATGAGATTCATTCAGTTAAAAAATGAATATTTTTGAAGTATTTTTTCTAAGCATTTGGTAATAGTTTTAGCTAATTATCTGTATTAATTCTTAATTAATATAATTCAACTTAAATTATTTTAATAAAAGGCGTCATTTAAACATGATTGAAAAAAAAAAAAAAAAAAAAAAAAACTGCTGAAACTAAAGTAGTGAGAAATATTTTTAGATAGTCCTTCATTCACATGATTGAGAATTTCGAAGAAGCATTTCATTTTTTTAAATAAAAATAGCAAATTAGTTAAAATTTTAAAACGTATACTAACCAAACACGCCTCAAGTATTCTTGATTTTGGTCACGAATTTAGAAGAATTTTAATTTAATATTTTTTTACAGTGATAGGAAGCACATGGAATTGCGTATAGTTAGTTAGATCACTGAGCTTAAACTAAAACCCTTGCTTCCTTAGAAAAATCTAACAACAGAAGACAATGACCTTAATATGAGAAAATTAAACAAAAGATCTTCATATAAAATTCTCGGGTCTAGAAGTTCAGTTTTTTTTTTATTAACGTCGCACTAGAAGCTACACGAGGGCTACTGGCGACGGACCTCGTAATTTTGAACCACGATCAAGTGACGAGGACGACACCTGAGCTGGCACCCCTTCTCCTAGCTTCCACACCACGCCAACGGGAGGATTTTGGGCCCCGACAGATTTAACGTGCATTAGCCCCGGCTCCACGGCGGGTCTTTAGCGACCAAGAATTTCGTGTCTCGAAGTCTTCGTATGGAAATTTGGGGGAAAAGATACCAACTCATTGTCTTTGAATCCTTCTTGAAATTAACGATTCTTTTAAGTGAGTAATTTTATTTTTAATTTATTAATTAAATAATTTTATTTTTGAGGAATGTGTTTGTTACATGTCAAGGAGGAGTTAATATCCAAAAAAGTCACATTTATCGGTACTCATTAAGAGTTTGCTTTCTCAATGAATTGTTGAAATTTTGCGCTCGAATCTACTGAGTGCTTTTGGCGACGGACTTCGTTATTTGGAACATTGATTAATAGGCGAAAATGACACAGGAGCTAGTACCTTCCCTGTCCTAATGCCCATAGTTCTGCACCCTTCAGGGGTTACCTTCTTCTGGTAAAGGCGGGCATTATAACCCCGAGATACCCTAATGATTTTTTTTCTGTCTTGGTAAATACGGATGATGCATCTCCGGGATACTCTGTCGATCCTTCTCTACCTTTGATCTTACTTATCAATCATTTCCCCCTTTTTTCATCCATCTTCTTTGTGTCTAGATTATAGCACACATGGTTTGGCGCATTATAGCCAGATTGGGTTCCTATACGCCATAAACCAAATTTTCCATCATTCATCACACTTATAGAAGACTAAGGAGCTCAATTCTATTTTCCGTGCAACATTCCTCATTTTCTTGCAGCGATATTCTGAGACATCCTAGTGATCTTTTTCTTTTTCACTGGGTTTACTGCCTTTGGTAAACACAGGTGACGTGCCTCGGGATATCCTAGCAATCCTTTTCTATTTTCGACCCTCCTTCTAGTCAACCAATTTTTATCCCTCAGCATGGCTCTTGCGCCATTTAATACCACTCGCAGCAATATTGAAAGGATACTGATTTAAGAACTGCAAGTGCGGACTGTCTTTTTAATATTGCAGTTCTAGATATTTAAATAATTGTTATATCGTATAACATTCTAAAAAGGACGAGATAGGCTGTTTTCTTTAAAAAAAAAAATCAGAGCTAATTTTGTTTACTAATTCTTAATTGGTAGAGTTAATGCGTTTCATAGAATTGTTTTATTATTATTATTATTATTAATAATCTAATACTTGAGCTGTACAATAAATTACCATAAATGTGGCGATGATCCAAGACACTTTTACTCTTTTTTTTTTTTTTTTTTTTTGATAGGAGCAAATTGTGCTGTATTTTATAAGCCTATTCTCTTCTATGCTAGAAGATTTTCCCTCTCAACGGATCTTAAATGCTCTAGAAAAGTAATGTCCAGTCACTTCCATTAAAACTCTCGTGTTCTATATCAGTGCTTGGGACAGTGGACTAATGGACTATAAAAGCATTATTTGCTTGAAAAAAAATTATTATAATGCCACGTAAATACAATCGATCTCGTAATAAATAAACGATTTTTTAATATTGAAATATCAAGAATAGAATTGACTAAAATATTTGCTCATATCGATTGATTGACTGTTTATTAATGTCGCACTTAGAAGCGACTCGAGAGTTGTTGGAGACGGACCTCGTAATTATGAACCTCGTTGAAGTGACTAGGATGATATTTAAGCTGGCACACACTTTCCTAACATCAACACCACGCCAACGTGCAGACTTCAATCTCCGACAAATTCTGAACGTGCGAATTGCTTTTTTAAAAGGAAGCTTTGAAATTCATTTTTGCCAAAATATGTATTTAAAAGTTAAAAAACAATCATAACCTTTGTAAATTCGTTTAAATAATCAGTATAAAGACCAAACATTGATTAATATGATTAAATGGAGCATAAAGCTGTGAATAAGTAATCTAATCAATTCATTTGAACTAACCTTCAGCTAAGACATAAGATTAAAATTTTAGTCCATTTCTTGTTACATGAATTTTGATCAAAAGAATTTTAAGCGAAAACTTTCTAAACTTGTGAACATACAGTAAAAAATGATGTAAGCATCTCAAAAGATTTGGGTTAAACTAAGATTGATTGTCCCCAGAAAATCGACGCTGGAAGCTCTGCTTGCCCAAAAGTTTTGTTTCATATTCTAGCGTATTATATTCTCATATATCATAATCTAGTGTATATTCTCTTAAAAACTCGGGGGGGGGGTATTCTTAATCATACTGCTACTATTTCTTGATACATATAATGGAATGCTTCTAATTTTATATTTGTTATGTATGTTTAATTATGAATTAAGATTTCATTGTTTGCCACGAAATATGGGTGCTTTCCATATGGTTGTTATGTTTTTTCGAAATGAAATGGTGTTTGAACGCTTTAAGCTGCATTTTTCTGCCCTACTCAAAGAGAGAGAGATCCTCTTATCATAATCAATATGCTTCATCATTTTAAACTACGGTTATGACAATGTCCGCCGTGAGTTGGGGAGGGGCGCTTCCGACGCTCCTCATGAACGAACGCCACTCCAAAAATTTCCTGCTGTTGTACTGCATGAATTACGTAGCGGAATTTCCAATTTTCTCTTGCCTGCTGATCTATAACACATATATAGTCAACCACATTCATTTTCAAATAGATCCACATTAAATATGGTGTGTACAGGGCTATTCAAAATTATTCAGTCGTTTTCAAAATGTTATACAAGTATTTTCATAAATAAAAGACTCAGAATGAAAAGCTATACACGAATGCAAAGGGAAAATAAAGAATTTTTTTTATTAGTGTTCGATATAGCTTCCTTTAGTTACACGTATAATGTCAATTCGATATGTAAATTCCTACCAAACACGTTATAAAGTTTCAGTGGTTATTGATTGTACAGCAACAATAGTCTATTGCTTAAGTTCACCTAAATTTGTGAGCAAGGGCGATGAATACATTTTATCTTTTATAAACCCCCAAAGGATGAAATCGCATGAGACCATATCATTTGACTTCGGTGACCTGCTGTGTAACATCAAGTCATTTGATCCAACTTCAAGGTAGCGCCGTGAAAGCTCTTAAAACAGTTTTCGTGAAATACCTTCTCGAAGAACTCACAAGGGCCATCTATTGTTCCCAATATAAAACTTCCACAGTTTTCCTTTGTATTCATTTATGTATTACTCATCATTCTGTGTCGTTTATTTTTGAAAATATGGAATTTTGAAATCGGATGATTTGTTTTGAGTAATTCTGTATAAAAAATGAAAAATTCACGAATGGAAAGTAACTTAGTTTTCAATATTTCTCGAGGAATTGCATTTTCAAATATATGAATTAAAATGATCATTTTCTTAATGGTTTTACGGATACGAAGCGTATAATATTAATCGGGATGAATCAATTTGCGTATCATTCTTCGTTGTCTAAAATAGTTTTAATAAAAGAAATGTTTCTCTAATGAAGATGTGAAACATTTACTGAGAGGAAATTCTTTTTTTTTTTAAATACAATTTAGGAAAAGAGTTAATGTGTGTTTCGACCTTTGTCACATCAAGTATTCTTTATTTGTTCAGATAATAAAGGATAAAGTTTCTTTTATGACGTATCCTGAGACCGATAATATCTAATCTACTGTCTCTAAGCAATAAAATGCGTTCGTTTCCCTTTGTTCCCATTTGATATTTTGAAGAGAAAGATGTTTCAAGAAAAATTTCAAAAAGACTAAAAAAAAAAAATGCATTTTTAGGATGCTCTTAAATGGACTTGATATTCCCTACAGTTATTTGAAATAGACCGGTGATTTAGAGCGCGGGGTGCGGCGGGGAATGTTCAAACATGAAGACGAGAATACAAATTTAATGTTGAAATTAATTTTATTGAAGTATTGTAATCTTTTAAAAGTATTTTTAGAACAAGAATCTTTTAGAGTGTATTTTTGTAATGGGAATTTTTTGTTTAACTAGTTATTGTTTTAACGATACATTTCTTCCAGAATAAATCTCAAAGTCAAAGTGTATTTAGTATTATCTGAAGTGTTCTTATTTCCGTTTTAAAACAGCTGTATTTGAAAAAAAATGTTTCATGTAATCACAATTTCTCATATTTCTGTAAATTTATCTTTCATTACATTCTTACCTATTTTTAATCATTACTTAATTGAAAATCTTAGGTAGGATGTGTGTGTGTGTGTGAAAATTTAGAAAAGAATTTTGGGGGATTTTAATTATTAAACATTGATAATCTTCTTACAGTCAAACATTTCTAAATGAATGTTTAGGAACACCGTATGAATAGTGTAAACGTTTGCAGCTATTCTCCTTTTATTTATCGTTATGTCAAATCAGTGAAGTTCTAATTTAATCTTGCTATCTACTCATTTTCTTATATATTCTGAGTAATCAAAATTACAAACTACTGGCTAAACGCTTTATCTGTCTGTTGCAGTGACAGGTGGACAATGAAATAAATAGTGGACAGATATCCGCGGAGTGTTATTTAGATTGTGTTTGAAAGATTTGGGACGCTCAATATGAGTACTTATTTAAGCAGTTTATCACCTTAACAATATTCATAAACCTGATTTTTATTATTAATATTTACGGAAATGTTTAAGAGACTGAAAAAATTTATCAATTTAATTTGTTTATCCACTCAACCTTTATTTGCTTACGGAAGATTGATTGTTCATGCAACAGTTGCAAACTATTTTGTCTTCATTTAATTTAAAGAAAGGCAAATTGTTTTTTTTTTTTTTCCCAACCACTGAGCAAGTCATCTAGCTCAGACATTGAATAAAATTTTCGATTTTAAAATTTTAAATTTTCGGATTTATAATACACATTAATTATGGAACTTCAAATTAATTTTAATTTTTAATAATAATTCAGGTGTTTCTTGAAGAAAGGTATAGAAAAGAACGAAATTTTCCTCTTTCCCCCTTCTTTGAAAGATATTTCAGCAATTATTTTGCCTGCGTCAGGTTGATTACGATAGATTTTTCCTCTATATGTTACGAATACATTATAGAAAGGAGGCCAAAGGCGACTCACAGAGCCGCATGCTGCTCTTTGTTCAGTAAAGTACAAAAATTTTAATCATTTTTTTTTTTTATTATTTCAGAACTTATTTCACTGAATGAGTTCACATTTAAAGAAAGCTGCTTGTCATCTAATTCCAGTTTTTGGGGTACAACACATAATTATGAAACTTTGTACTTCACAATGAAGTTTGTGAAGTTAAAATATCGTCCGCATTTGACCAATTATAATTTCACAGAATCGCTAATAGTTTCTCGAAAATTTGATCTTAGATCTTCGTTATATGTTATAAGTACTTTTAATCGATGTTTTTTTATTATTAAAATTTTAAAATAATTATTTTGTATTTTCTTTCTCTTACTCATATTTTCTTATGTACGTATACTTTACACAGCGCATGAGACTTGTGTGGAACATATTTGACCATAATAATTAAATTAAAAAAATTTGAATTTGTGTATTTAATGCTATGTTACTGCAGTGTGACTTTTTATAAAATTTGAAAAACCGGAATGTAACTGTCATTGACCTCATGCTTGCCCACCCGTGCTATATGGTTCTGTGTTTCCAAGAGAATTTCTCTAAAAAAGAATTTAATTATTATCACCTTTTATCTCTGACAACGACCTTAAAGCTGTTGCTTGTAAGCCGAAAGAAAACTCTAAGTATGACAATAATAAAATAGATAATATAGTCACAAAAAACATTTCTCCAAATTTTGTTCAAATATGCAAATTTATTAGCAATCACCCGATTTCATATGACCAACAATCTATTTATGTAGTTCTCCGTTTGTCTGATGTGGTGTAGAAGTTCGAAAAGAGAGGTACTACACACACACACACACACACACACATATATATATATATATATATATACACTCAGGTGTCACTTAATCCTTATTCAGAATTACAAGGACAGGCGCTAATATCCATTGTGCTGCTCTAGTGTTAAGTTAATTCAAATTTTGCGAACAGATCAAATTTTATTTAATGACGATATTTTGTGCTAAACACTTGACTTTTTTTCCAAAATAATTTTCCTTTTCCTGTCAAAAGTTTTACAGAAATGATTTTTATATGTATGAAGAGCTATTTTTATAGGTATTTCTAAATTGGAAATACATGAATTCATCAACTTATTTCTCCCTCCCCCGTATTATAAGAGTTAGTTTACATCTATCGCTTTCTTTAAACAGAACATTCTACATTGTTGTTTTAAATCCTTTTATGATGCGTAATATACTTTATAACAACGTATTAATAGAAAAATTAAATAATTCAAATATACAATGAAGTATTTTAAAAGTCAGGTTTGGCATAGCAAGATCAGCAATAATATTTGTTTTTTTACGCAAAGTTAATAACATTATCCTAGCATATAATCCTCGTGTTGCTTTTAAGTGCAACGTAAATAAACAATCAATTCTAGCGTATAATGATTTTAATTGCTGTATTTTTCATTAAAAAATATCAGCTGAAGTTATTCTTAATTTAAAATTTTAAATAAATTATAAACCCACACACAGAATGTAAGGAAAGAGATTATGCTATTTTTTTTTTATTGAAAGCATTAATGAGATAAAGGGTTATTTAAACACGAATTCGCAATTTATTGCATTGTTATCTAATCTTTGAAAACTGTTTGTTTCACCTTAATGTTTATTTTCAAGTTAAAATATATGTTTCGTGTTAGATAATTCTTCTCTTATCTAAAAGTATCAAAATATTAAAAAAAAAAAAAAAAGGAAGAAGAAGAAGTAGGCTTTTGGATAATTTAAAGTTTAAATTCTGCACTTAGCCCTGAATATGGAAATGATTGAATATTAAATCTAACCATTTGGTGGATTTGAGCTTTTCCCGTCAAATAGGAAAATTTACGTTGCAACCCTTATGCATTATCAATAAAAAAGAGGCTATACATATCTACACACATATGCCAACACCCCATTATGCAGCTGTAGTTCAACGATAATTTAATTAATACTAAAATCAGTAAAAAAGAGATTTTGTTCATATGTCTCTTTTATATGTTACGTTACCCCTGTCTTCTGTTTTATTATTTCTTATTCTTTTTTTCTCATTATTGCTTCGTGGCTGCGGTGGCCGGGTGTTCATAGTCACGAGTTCGTTGCCGCCTTTATTTCCGTAGAGTTGTAGTTTTGAGTCCTGATGCTGCTAAAGACACGCCATTTGACGGGGTGTTGCTCGTTAAATCTATCGAGGCTCCAAGCTCTCACGTTGGCGGGGTGCGAACGTTTGAAGAGGGGGTGCCAGATAGGTGGCGTCCTCTTCATTTTACCTAGTCTCAAAATTACGAGGTCTGTCGACATTAGTTCTCTTGTTGCTTCTTAGTGCGACATTAATCAATCAATTAATTAACTGACTGCTATTTCCTGTCTTTTACATTTATGCAATGTGTATTATTTTTAAAATGAAAATCAGTAATTTAACGTGGAAATGTACGTAATCACTAATGCGCGATCTTTCTTTTGTGTTTGTAATTCCGAAAATAAGACACCTTATTTCATTAGTGTGTTTATTTTTATACACCAAAGGAAATACGAAGAATCTTATCTATTTCTAAAAAGAGAGTCTTTATTCCATTGATTCATTCTCTTAAAAAATGGTTATTTTATACTGCGAAGTATAATTTTCGGGTGCAAAATAAATTCCATCTCCATAAACTTAATGGACGAAGAAAAAAGAAAGAAAGCTGCTACTCAGCGGCACTAGAAGTTTAATGAGACACTTCGAATTTATGAAGTCGTTTGCCGAGATAAAAAAGAAATAATTTTTTTTCCTTTGGTGTATTTTAAATTGACAGTAGGGTCGTTTTGTAGATTGCGAGTGGAATGACGTGTAGTTTTTCCTTCAAGAAATATGAAGAGAATTACAGTGAGTGTCCACCCAAGGGTCTAATTTATTTGCACTTCTATATTCTCCATTAAGGAGAAGTAAGTTAACTGCATAAGTACAGATTCAGACAAATCTTCTTCAAATTTGATTAATTTCTTTAAAAATAGTTAAAAATAGAATAGAAAGTATCAGAATTTCAAAATGTTTTTTTGGGGCAGAAATCTAGTATCTCTTAAATCATTATGGAATTGAATTTGTTTTAAAAAGAATGCCGTCACATAAATAATTTTTTATTGCGTTATTTAGTGTAATATTGTTTCTTTGTATCGAATACCAGTTAAACGTGCTTTAAGTGAACTAATATGCATTAGAATAATAATATTTTATATAGTATAAGAGAATTTGTGTCTTGTTTGCAGCTCAATAAATTTTAAAGACGTAATTTTGTCTTACAACGTTTTTTTATTTAGAGATATATTTAACTTTCGTTGTAGGTAATTTTAATGTATGCTAAGTTTAAAATAAAACTAGCCAGACGGAAAAATATTTTAGGTATTAAAAATGTAATTGAAACATTTTTGGTTTATAAAATATAATTGTTTTTGTATCAAAAATATAATAAATGGATTAGACTATTTTGACCTAATGTTACGGAGCATAGCTCAAACAGATGGAAAATATAGATGTCTCTTTTCAAATGGAGTATTTCTCCAATATCTGTATCATACATTTTGATTTCTGTTCCTTATACGAAAAACTTATTCACCACATTTTATTATACCTAACATTTCTGTTTCAATCAATTCATTTTTTTTATCTTGTAAAACATATGTTCTATACTTTTTGTCACTGATATTATAAAGATAGCGCTAAAATATTTTTTAAGTCTTAAAATTGAAATTTATGTGTATATAACACATATCTAAATTTTTAAGGATATAATATCATAAGCAGATGTTTGTATTACAGCTGCACGGATTTAAACTGATATTGCGATATTTCTCTATCGGAGAATATGTTCCACGTTAAGAGCCTGTTTTTTAACATTAAGCAAAGGCAGATATGAACAGGTCTCTATACTTTTCAGCAATCATTACTTACAAGAATTGAATAAGAAATGACCTGAAAAATTGCTAAAAATGACTTTAAAAAATAATATCGTATTTAAGTACTTTTATAAATTAATAATAGATGTGCATTGTATAATCTGTTTAATTTTATTATTTTTAAAGTTTTACTTCATAGAATCAAAATGCATATATAAAGATCTTTATAAAGGGGAGATCGAAGAGAAGAAAATTGAATTGTAGTTGATCAAGCTGTTCATGAATCAAATACACGCACGCACACACACACGCGTATATATATATATATATATATATATACATACACACACACACATATATATATTGAGAAATTTTAAATTTCTTATTTTAATCTTGTTTTTAAAGAAAATTATATCTTTTATAATGATAAAAAAAATATAAACAAATTATAGAAACACAACAGCTTGGACCAGGTTGTAACAGTCTTGTCAATATTTACTTACATTTTTATGAACAAAATTTTATAAATAGCTAAAAATTCGCTTTGCTTAGATATATAGATGATCTTATAATTTTATAAGACAAATTCAATTCAGATTTTACACCGGATGCATCGTTTTATTCTTTTTATTTAAATTTGTTTCAAAGTAATAAAAATTCGTATGAAACGTCGTATTATTTAGATATCAATTTAAAAGTTGTGGATAATTGTGTATTTGTAGTAATATTTTTGGCCAGAGAGATAACTATTTTTTGCTTTTAACGAAGTACCTTTCTTTGCTAACAATTTAAGCTTAAATATTTTTAGAAATATATTACATAGCTGTATTCTACGTAATATTAAATTAGTCAATGTGCTTTTAAATTTTCAAAAGAGTTTAAATGAATTCTTTTATATTTGTATAAAATCTCATAGCTCAGTTAATTTTTTTTTTTCAAAACAAATTATATGAAAATTAATTCTAAGGTAAATTAATTTTTAAAATTGTAAAATAAAATAAATTTCTTCTTTCATTGTTTCTTACCTTTAATTTCTTTTTTATTAAATATTTTTTTAATCTTCGTTAGAATCGATTTCTTACTTTATTTTAGGTGTTTTTTTCTTCTTTATTTTGAATCTGATTCACAAAGCGTGATACCATCGTTATGTTTAATTATTTGATTCCTTGGCGACAAGGATTAATATTTAACTAAAATGGCAATATTAATGCTCTCACACAATAAACCTGTATTCATTAACTTTTGCATCCTATCGAAAGTATGCATGAATTGAAGCGAAATGCAGTTCAATCGAAGATGCATTCACTGAAGCGAAATGCATCTTCTTCTTCGTGTATATATACCCCTCGCAAAGCTGTAAATGAGAGATAGATTTTCATCTTCCTGTTGTCCTGCTTTGCATCCTATTGTCAATTTATGTTAATCTTTAACTCTAAACTTTTTATTGTTCCAATTAAAGTTTTGAATACTAATTGCCGTTCTTAGATAATAAAATTCATTCTCGAGTTGAGATTTAATTCCGTAGTCTTTATTTGACTTTAATTCTTTGTGATTTTTGGTGGAGGCACGGGGTAACCGACGTGACTACGGAGTAGCTTCGTAGAAGTCTACGTCTTTAAGTTTTCCCGTCTGAATTTGTTAATTGGCGAAATTCAAGTGGAAGCTTTTAAAAAATGACTGACCCAACGATGTCTGATAACACAGAATCAAAGTTTACAGCTTCACCCAACATCTCTCCTCTGCCGTTACTAACCTACCAGCTACCTAGAAATTCATACATCTTTTCGGGTGACGACCAACAAGATGGTAATAAATGGCTCAAGGAGTATGAACGGATCGCATCCTATAACCGCTGGGATGAACAAATGAGTCCGGCGAATACCGTTTTCTACCTCACTGGAACAGCTAGACTATGATTTGACAATAATGAGGACACTTTCACTAATTTGATGGCGTTCAGAAACAACCTAAACAATGCGTTTTGCCGTACAGACAAAACCAAGCCAAAAACTGCTGACTGGCAAGGGTACAGACGTGATATCCGAATCCTACATCCAGAATATACTTGCCTTATGTCAAAAAGTAAATAGGGCAATGCAGGAAGGCTAGACAGTAAATCATCTGATGAAGGGGATCGCAGAAGATTTGTACCAGATCTTACTGGCTCAGGACTATGAAACAGTTGAGGAATTTGTAAAACGTTGCCGACAGATTGAGAAACTTAAACTGACACATATCGTTCGGTCTAAGTTTCAGAGGCTACCCAATGTTTGTACTGTATCTCCCGTTACAAATATGGCTTATCTACACTCCCTGGTACTTAGCATTGTTAAGAAAGAGCATCAGAAGATCCTACCGGAAATCCTTTATACCAATCAAGAATCCGTATCCCCTGGGGACATTGCGTCTATAGTCCGGGAACAAGTCGTGGAGGCTCTCGCTCCGATCACTAATCCAAGATGACGCAATATATACCACAGGTTCAAGTTAGGCGACAGGCTAGAATTCCAGTCAGAAACCCCACTATTGCTCAGCATAAAACTGATTTATGGAGAACCACCGAGAATGTGCCTCTCTGTTACCACTGTAGGCGTTCGGAGCATGTAATGCGTTCCTGCAGAGAGACGGAGAGCATTAGCAGAAGCAACAGCCAATAGATCATCCAACATTCGACGAGTTATGGACATTGAATCCCAGTTTTCACGATGACAATATACGGCCTACTGCATCCAATTACAGACTCAGCTCTCCATACCCTCACCGCTCCTTCAGTTGTCCGCAGTCATTGTCGCAAGCAAGCCGTTCTCTACGCCGACCCAATGAGGAAAATTAAGTCAGGTGCCCTTTTCTGGAGGTGCGGCAGCTACTGAAAAAAGTCCTCCGACGCATATTTCAACCAGCATGGAAAAGAACATGACCTATGTCACAGTAAACAGACAACGTATAAAAGCTCTTGTTGAGTCTTGTGACGATTATTCTGTCATATCTGAGGAACTGCGTCGAAATTTAAATGTTCCAATGTTTACTGAAAATATGTCGGTTATGCAAACTACGGGCGGAAAACCTGATGCCGTTTCTAGACTCTATGTATTAAAAGTAGATCAGAATGGGACGATAAGGCCATTTGAATTTCTTGTGTTTTCCAAGTGCAGTCATCAAATGATTCTTGGATGGAATTTTTTTCGTGCTACTGATGCCGTTATAGACTGTGGAAATGAAGAACTACGACTCGCCGCAGTCCTACCAATAGACACAGAATCGAGTAAATCGGATTGCTCCGTGTTTGCCTCTGGAGATTACCTAATCGAGGCCTATTCAGTGAAGCAAATATGTGCAAATTGAAGAGACTCATCATGTTATGATAATTAGCAATAAAATTTTAATGTACGAGAAAGATCAATTCGTAACAACCATTATTATTGACATTGAAAATGGCTTTGTAAAGCGTGGGTAAGAAATTGGTCGCGGCAAACTCAAATGATATCGAGGGAAATGAAAATAGCCAGCTTATCAGTGATAATGAAAGACTCCATTTGTTTGCTGAATGTTAAGAGCCGAGAAGATTATCAGGGACATCAGCCCAGAAAGCAAGTAACTCGAGAAAGATTAAGAAATATGCTGGATACTTAGCGTACGACTACTCTAAAAAACCGAGCTACTTAATTTGGTTGCAGAATTTAGCGATGTATACGACTTCAACAGGAAAATCCAGACGCACAACAGTAAAACATAGGATCGACACTAGCAATAGTGCTCCAATCAAGGAAAGACCTTATCGCATCTCGACCAGCGAGGAACGTGTAATAGAAGAAGTACAACGAATATTAAAGGAAGACATCATACTACCTTCGGATAGTCCATGGTCATCTCCCGTAATGCTCGTAAAGAAGAAAAATGGTGAATGGCGTTTTTGCGTCGATTATAGTAAACTCAACAAGATTACTAAAAAAGACGTTTATCCGCTACCACGCATTGATGTTCCCTTGGACTGCCTAGCTTGTGCAAGAATCTTCTCTAATGGATTTGAAGTCCTTCTATTGGCAGATTTATGTTAATCTTTAATTCTAATCTTTTTATTGTTCCGGTTAAAGTTCTTAATACTTATTTCCGTTCTTAGATAATAAAGTTCATTCTCGAGTTGAGATTTAATTCCGTTGTATTTATTCGACGTTCATTCTACTCGACAATATATTATATTAGACATGGTTATTTTTATGTTCTAGTATTGAATTTAGATTAGGTGGTTTTCTGATAATATTCCTTTGTTTCGTTATTTTTTGCTTCTTGTGTTATATTGGGCTGTACCTTTTGCTTTACAAAGCCATTACTGATTGCAATGATTTGAGTATTAAAGCATTACCAAGCAGAGTACCTCTATCCTAATGTAGAAACAGTATTACATAGCTTTATATATATTTCCATTTTTGTTCTCTATTTTTTAAAGAATTTACTTTTTTCAATTATATCTTGCTGTTTTCTAGAAATATTCAACTTCCTATTACGTTTTTGTATTTCCCCCTTATTTTTTACAATTTAATAATTAATATTTTTTACGATTAATTAATACGATTTTTACGATTAATATTTTTTATACGATTTAATAATTATTTTTAATAATTCTAATTTTTATTTTCTTTTTCTGCACTTTCAAATTTTTCTATTATTTAATTTTTAAATGTGACTTACCATATATCGTATAACATAACTGAATTTTTGTTTCAATATATATATATATAATACAAGCCTAAAACTAATTTAGTGGTTTAGTCATGAGTAACATAGAACGTATAAGTTTACAAAATGTTAAGAAAAACTGATCAGAAATTATTAATGTCTTTAATGTTATATATGGGGTATTTTATAAAGGAAAATCAGTGCTTTGAAGTTTAGTTGTTATTTTTGTTATCATTTTCAAAATTTTAATTTTTATTCTACCTATATGTATTACTTTATAATATAGACTTTGATTCTTTTCAACTGGGAGTACAGTTCATTTTTAAAGGAAAGTATTACTGTTTCCATTGAAGTTGAATTAAATTTATTCATGATGAGATATTTGTTATGATCTTCGCAAATACGATGAGTTCAGATAAAATAATGATTTTATTTAAGACAACCTAAAGATATCCATCACCGATTTCAT
Source organism: Nephila pilipes (assembly GCA_019974015.1). Classification (NCBI taxonomy): domain Eukaryota; kingdom Metazoa; phylum Arthropoda; class Arachnida; order Araneae; family Nephilidae; genus Nephila; species Nephila pilipes. The sequence goes on along the minus strand of BMAW01023587.1, from coordinate 291,801 downwards.
TTCTCGGTTCTGTCCCTTTGTACGAAGGAAAAGTAGAACCCCTACTTTTCCTATTTACGAAGTGTCTGAGCTTAACTATTTTTAGAAACTAAACTAGCGGAACACTAGTAGACCTTCTTTCATATTCTTTTCAGAGAATTTGAATATTGTATATAATAGCATAAAATTTCTATAAATAGAGATACTATAGAATTAAAAAGAGTTTTGTTGATTGAGAAGAGAAAGCCATACATAAGAGTCAATTTTAAAAACACAAACCATTCAAGGTTTGAAGACAAAAATAATATAACTAATTTGAAGACTTCAAATTTTTAATTTCATGCAACACCTTATAAAAAGTAGTGAACTCTAATAAATACTTTTTCTTTTGCATATTAATATATTTTACATGGTTTTATATTATGTTTGCTTTGTGGGAAATCTTAGGATTTTCAATTAATTTTTAAAAATTCATTATGTAATATATTAACTAATATTGCCATTTTCCATGTAGAGTTTGCAAAGTTATAATTGCCATTGTGATGCTCAGTAAATACAAGGCGATTCAAAAATATGTCAGAATATCAGAACTAAGAAGCAAAGCCACTACCATATGCATCAAGTTTTTATGAATATCACAAACTATGAGTTTACTATTGAGTCTTACCTGAATAAATGAGTTGAAACTACCAATTGAAGAGTTATTCACATTTTAAAATATATTTCCTTCATGGATTTTTCGAAAACCAATTTTTGTTATCAAATATAAATATTTAGAAATAATTACTTAGTTCTGGGATTTACATTCAACTTACTGCAATTAAGGATTATTTTAATAATTTAAAAGAAATAAAAGAAAAGTAAGTTTATTAAATATGCATAGTATTTGTAAGACAAAAGCGTTTTTATTAGGAAAACTCAATTTATTGTTTCCAAAAAGCGAAGAGAGTTTTCAGTTGGATTATTTTTCTTGTAGAAGATATCAAATCAAAAGTTCGCTGAACTCCACATTTGTTTTAGTTGACAAGCCGCTTTAACTGTTCTTCAGAGGATTTTCAATTTCTTAATTTCTTTCCCAGATTTTGAGAAATCAATTTTTCTGCGAAGAGATGGTAATAGATTTTCGAGAACAAACACATTAA
>BMAW01023587.1:250918-290655 GCA_019974015.1 Nephila pilipes | reverse complement strand
TTTTTTATATTTTTTTTTTTTTTTTTTTTTTTTTTTTTTTTAGTTTTCTTTTTCTGCACTTTCAAGAATTTTTTTCTATTATTTAATTTTAAATGTATGCTTTGACTTACTTTATATCGTATAACATAACTGAATTTTTGTTTTCAATATATATATATATATAATACAATACAAAACTGTTAGTAAAGGGTTTAGTCATAAAGGTAACATAGAACGTATAGAAGTTTACAAATGTTAAGAAAAACTGATCAAGTATTAAATAATACTTTAATGTTATGTAAAATTATTTTATAAAGGAAAATCAGTGCTTTGAAGTTTAGTTGTTATTTTTGTTTATCATTTCTTAATTTTAATTTTATTCTACCTATTATGTACTATAATATAGACTTGGATTCTTTTCAACACAAATTTTGATTCATTTTGAAAGTATTACTGTTTCCATTGAAGTTGAATTAAATTTATTCTATTGATGAGATATTTGTTATGATGTTCGCAAATACGATAAAGGTTAGATAAAATAATGATTTTGTTAAGACAACCTAAAAAATCCATCACCGATTTCATTTCTCGGTTCTGATAATTTTGTACGAGGAAAGTAGAACTTCCTACTTTTCCCTATTTACGAGTATCTGAGCTTAACTATTTTTAGAAACTAAACTAGCGGTTTTACTAGTAGACCTTCTTTCATTACCATATTCTTTTTCAGAGGGTAGATATTGTATATATACTTGTAAAATTTCTATAAATAGAATACTATAGGGGTAAAAAAGTTTTTGTTGATTGAGAAAGCCATATAGGAAGTCCAAAAGATTTTAAAACACAAATAAATCTCAAGGTTTGAATAAAGCAATATGCTAATTTAGACTTTAAATTTTTAATTTCGTAACCTTATAAAAAGTGATGAACTCTAATAAATACTTTTTTTTTTCTTTTTAGGATGCATATTAATATATTTTACGGTTTTATATTATGTTTGCTTTGTGGGAAATCTTAAGATTTTCCAGTGGAAATTTTTTTAAAAAAAATTCTATTGTAATATGAACTTAACTAATATTGCCATTTTTTCCAACTGAAGTTTGCAAAAGTTATAATTGCCTTATTGTGATATAGTAAATACAAGGCGATTCAAAAAAATATGTCAGAATATCAGAACTAAAAATAAGAAACTACCTACATATGCATCAAGTTTTTTATGAATATCTGCTAAACTGTAGTTTACTATTGAAATTCTTACAGATAAATGAGTTGGCTTACCAGGTGAAGTTGAAATACATTTTAAAATATACACTTCATAGTTTTTCGAAATAAATTTTTTGTTATCCAAATATAAATATTTAAAAACAAATTGCACTTGTTCTGGGATTTGCATTCAACTTACTGCAATTAGGATTATTTTTTAATAATTTAAAAGCAAAAGAAAAGAAGTAAGTTTAGTAATATGCATAGTATTTGTAAGACAAAGCGTTTTTTATTAGGAAAACTCAATTTTATTTGCCTTGTTTCCAAAAGCGAAGAAGTTTTCAGTTGGATTATTTTCTTGTAAAGATATCAATCAAAAGTTCGCTGAACTCCACATTTGTTTTAGTTGACAATGACACCGCTTCTAACTATTCTTCAGAGATTTTCAGGCTACTTGTTCTTTCCCCCAGATTTTGAGAAATAATTTTTCTGCGAAGAGATGATAATGAATTTTCGAGACATTTTTAAAATTTTTTTTATCTGTGAAATAAATGACTCATGGTTGGAAAAAAACAGGATTGCTCAGACATATTGTTATTTAAAGTCCAAAACATTTTTAAATTATTTAAAACAGAAACATTTAAGAGAAAAACCATACAGTTAAAGAAATAACCAAAAATCAAATTAAAAATATCATCAAACGAAAAATACTTATGAAAATCAAACAAAGATTTATTTAAAAAAATCAAACAATCTAAAAAAAATTTGAAACTAAGAGCCTTGAAAAATCGTTCCATACAATTTAAGAATCAAACCAATTTAAAACAAAGCCAAATAAGTGGAAAGCAAAAATTTAGAAAAATGGAGATAAAATAATTAATACTATTCCATCCTTTAGAATGGAATAATGTGCTTTTATCCCAACATTACCTATCTAATTATCCCACTTCAGTGGATTACATGGTAAAAAGATGGTAATAAACTAAAAATAAAAGCTTCCGAAATTCAACCACAGTAAAAAGAAAAAAGATAAACATAGGAAACATATTCAGTTAGACAAAAAAATACAAAAGTACGCTTGAAAATAATTAACTAAAGTAATTTAACACAAATCAATAATTTTAAATTAAAAGTTATATTAATTATAACAAAAATTATAACATTAATTTAAACAAACTCCAACATAATGAAATATAAAAAAAACTTATCAACAACACGTCATCATAATTATAATTTAAGGAACAAGTTAATTACTGGAAAAAAAACATAAGCACAGACTGAAATTTTTTTATATATACTATAAAAAAAAAGTGAACTTTATGCTCTATAAAAATAAAAAGTACCCAAATACAACAATTACTAACAGAGTAATCTCGTATGTATATCAGAGGAACAAATATATATATATATACTCTTTTTATTATAATTTTTATATTTTATGAGAGATATCCAAGTTTAGTTTTTTTAGAATACTTTCTTCGCAATTTTGAATTGGCCTATTCTTAAATTTTTTTCCAAGGATTACAACCTTGATCGATTTTTAATATTATTCTTTGCAGAGATGCTTGATTCATATTAATATGATGTTGAGAAAGGATCTCTCTTCAGTATAATACGTTTAATGTTACATCTTACCTACTTTCATATGTGGGCCTACCTGGGCTTTTAACTTATTTCTAAAAATAGTTTCATTGATTATTTTTAAAAATAAAGCGCCACACATATATATGATCGTCTAACGACGACACACCAATTGAAAATCACGCTGCGGAAGGGCATGCTGCTGTGTAAAGAACAGTGGAGAGGAACATGAAATTTCTCTCCGAAGGACAAATGATCGGTTCTGCTTCTTGAATTATTACCGCATATTTAGACCTTTATTTCTCATTGTTAGCTCATTCTTTTCGCGTTAGTATTTTTTGTTCGTGTATCCCCTTAAAAAGCACCTTAGTGAGCACTGCGAGGGGTATATATAAGACGGTTGAAAAATAACTTAATTACATTGACTAATTCAAGATTTTTTTTCCTTGCTGAGATTGCGCTTTTTTTGCATAAAAGAAGACTCGTCTTGTTTTACAGTGGATATCTTTTTCAATAATGTATTTTTTGCATTCACAGAAAATATTATTTACATATATTTAGTCTAGTTTAAAAGTACTGCTCTCAGATTTCTTTTACCCATTTTATACTTGAAACATTTTTTTCGTGTTAAATTAGATAAACATTGCATTCAAGAAGATCATACATTAAAAATAGTTTTATGTTACAAAATTTAAAAAATTAAATGAGTTATATTTTACTTAAAAAACGAACTTAAGAAATATTTTTCTACTAAACATCTTTCATGAATAATGTGTAAAAATAAACCTATCTATATATACACCCATTCTTTAAAATTTTTTTATTCATACTCGGAAACATTAGAGGGCTCAAAAGTGAGTGGGTCATTAGTGGATATGATGGAATCAATTCGTTGGTTGTTTAATTAATCTCACACTAAAAGGCAACTCAAAGGCTATTGGCGACGGGCTTTGGCTAATCTTGGGTATGATGTGGAAGGATATACAAAACCGAGTGCACAATATGTTGAACTGTTACAAAAATGAGTGTAAACTATAAAACGAACATCAGCTAACATTTTAAAAATATTTTCTTTTGAATTTTATGCAGTTGTATACAATAGCTTTTTTTTCAATACTTCTAAATAATTTTTTTTAAAAAGAATAATTGTGTGAGAGAAATAAGATTATTACTCTCAGATGAGGATGTTTCCTCCGGATATGGCACCCTAATCTCCGCATATAACACGAGAACAACTGCGAAATTTTTAACATGGCTCAGCCACTGCTGTGTGACGGTCTTAGAATTACGAAACCACTCTCTACTAACCTGGCTGCCGCATTTTTCAGAAATGATCTGATGAAATATAAATCAGTTTAACATAAAATACGGACTCTGTCATTATCAGATAAATTTAAATATATTCATAAAATACAAATTATTATATATATGTAAAATAATTTGTTATATATAGGGGGGGATCTGTGCCTGGAGATCATGTTTTATTGAAATCCGCCTCCTATTGAAATTGTAAACTAAAGTCTGTGTCTTTACCCAATACTTCTTTTATTTACAGCAACTTGCAAAAATACCTAAGAGCATCGAAAAAAAAATCTACAAACTATGTATACTTCACGGGGAGAAGATTAGTTCTCAGCAATTCAACGCAGAAAATAATAACTATGTTTAAAAAAATCAATGAATTCTTCAGAAATTTGTTTGCATTGATTTTTTAATAAAAGTAACCTTTTCTGTTGAAAAATATTCAAGAGCTCATTAGAAAAATATTGGTTTCTGACGAGCAAACAACTTTCAAAAGGACGGTTGTCATTTGCTCAAAATATTGAATTGAAATTTTTTTTTTTTTTTTGCAAATCAACTATTTTTGAGGTTGAAGGGATATTTGACATTTACTGAGGGAGAGAGAGATTCGCTGAACATTGTAAAATTGAACGACTGAATTCTAAAATTATATTACTCGTAATTTGTAAAATCATTTTGTTGGTTGCTAATAATATTGGTAAACTTTTTATCTGTGGTGGTATGGAAATATAAAATAATTACAGTATAACACATGTTACATCTTGAATGCATTAAATAGCAATGTGAAATCTAATATCAAATATTCGACAAGTTAAAGTCAAATAGGGTTACTCTTTTCCAGTATTTTTACACTGTATAGGATTTCAATAATAATTATTTTGGGTAACACACACACGTGTGTGTACGTCATCTCAATCTCTAATACGGATAGAAAATTAATGATATTTGTTAGAAATTTTGAAGGGCTATCATTACAGTTAATTTTTAGAACATTTGAAGCTAGTTTTTAATAGAGAATACTCCAGATATCACCCCATAAAAAATCTTGTAGCATTAAGGCTTAGTAATTATCTAGAAAGTGGCAATAGTAATTTATTTAATCAATATTCTAGGTCCTTACTCCGCTGATTTGTGTGTGTGTTTTCCTTCCTCATTCGAAAATCAGCATTATAAAGCATTTAACAGTGTTTCCATAAACGATTAATTATACTTAATACATTATTCTTAAAGAAATTCTAGAAATTATCAAGATTATGTTGAAAACAAGCAACACTTTTTGAAATGCAAAATTTGAAAGTATGGAATGAAAAAAGTACTCGAAATCGAATCAAAAAGAAGTGAATAATAACCATTGTTGAGACCTATTTTTTCATTAAAAAAAAGTTTTTTGTTTTTATGAGAGTAAAAACCAAAATTTTTACTTGACAAGTCTATCTTTCATATATTTTGCATATTTTTTTTAAAAAACAAACAAACAAATAGAAGGTATTATTTTCGCGTAATGAATTTGCTGGAATTTTTACATGTTTTGTAATACCCCAACTATTTCAGTCACCGTTTCAGTTCAGCTTTTTATTTCCTGACGTTGAATGTTTAATGCACGCAAGACTTGCTTTTCGTATAATAAATCCTTACCATTAGCATGTCATAAGAATTCTAGAGCGTTGCTACTTAGGCATGTGTCAATGCTCCTGTAAGGCGACTATGACCTTTTCCTTTGCCCTTTCGTTACCATGGCAACCAACACGCAGCACTAGAGTTCACGGGAGGTTAAGTATAAAGGACACGTGTATAAAAAATCCCTTATTAGAATCCAACCGTTTCTAAAATCTTCTATGTAATCAGATGCGTCTCTATGTCATGAAGAAAAGTACTTTATTGATTTAAGCTGCATTATTAAAATGTGACGAATGATTGGATGTCCATTTTTTAATATTAAAATTCGTGACATGGCTAGAAATTTTATTTACTCTTTTGAAAATGGAATATGAAATATATATTTAAGTTGAGGTAATATATTGCTGAAGAATATATTTTGAATTTTTTTTTTTTTTTTCGCTTAACAATTTGCTGTTGTGAAAGATTTTTAGTCAAATTTTTTTAAAAATCAAATTTTTCATTCCAAATATTTTCCTTTTACAAAAATAATGTTGAAGGAAATTTGTGTTACAACATTTTGTTATTACTTTTATATTTAATTTAAATGATGGTATAAATCTTAATATCTAACTTTTAAAAAATCTTTTTTGTGTGAAAAAATTGCATTAAGATTATCATATTCTTTAAATCAATGCAAGTTGTTCCACAAATCTTATTTTCTCAAATATCGTACAAATCGAATCATATAATTTTGTATTATATAAATCAAATATCATAAAATCGATGTCAAAAAATAAATAAAATGGATACGTTAATTTTTTTTCCAAAATTTGGGTCATTTTTTCTGTTATTAAGAGATATTCTTGAACTATGGTTTGCGGACCCCATTACGAAACCGCAACTTTCTTTACAGATAAGCGAATAAAATTTAGGTAGGTATGTAGGCAATGTAGTAGGTAGGAAATGTAAATTTTCCTTCTGTGATATACTTCAAAAGAATTATTGCGAGTAAATTGAAAGTCGTTTTATTTTTATAGGTTATATAATGTTATAAACGCTTTTTTTTAAAGTAATTTTTATTCAATATTTCAGAGGGAAGATTATATATTTTTCTTATAAACGATGAAAAATCAATAACAATCAATTTTAAGGGTTAATAAATTTAGTAGTGTATATAAAGAGGGGCCCATGACAAGTAAGAGGTTAAGAGCTTTTCAAAACTAAATAATATACTTATACATACAAATAACTTGTAGGTGGTGGTTAACCTTTGTCCTTAGGAAGTTTAAACAGTACAAAGTCCGAGGCCAAGGTAAACTAAAAAGTTCTTTTATGCAGCTTTATTAGAGTAATAAAACAAAACATTGAGGAAAAGCACTATCTACAACTTATTTCCACAGTGAGAGTAAAAAATATTAATACGTATTGATAGTCAAGATCTCTCTCTCTCAAAAGAAAGAGAAAAATTAAAAAACAAAGAAAAATTAATACGACTCATACAAAAATTATTATAATTAATTTAACTAAAACATAAAAACAAAAACAAAAAAAAAATGTTATTAAGTAACAGGAAACTTATAAGAGAAATGCCAGTTTAAGAAAAGCAAAAATTTGGAATAATGGAAATGTTTATATATATATATATATATATATATATATATATATATATATATATATATAAAGAAGCCTTGTTATATCAAAAAATCTATAGTTAAATTACACTATAAATCTTTAGATATATGTAATAGAGTACAATTTACCATTTTCACACACACACGTAAAATTTACATGAAAAAACTACCTATTAAAATATAAGACTTGTAAGACACAAATAGTACACGATCTTGAGGTGTAGAAAGTATTCATACAATGCACATAATCTCAAATGTTTATGCTAGAATTTTATAATTGCTACCTTGAAAAATATCCTTTAGATTGAATGATTACTCTGAGTCTTTGAATAAATTCAACCAAATATAATGTCATTGAACTAAAAAGTTTGTCCCATTCTTCTTTAAGAGCGTTCCTCGTCATGTTTATTGGAAAATCGACCTGGTTCTAACATTCTGATCTAGAATTTCCCGTACATGTGTTATGGTGTTGATGTCTGTTAACTGCGGAGGAAAACTCACAAAATTAGTAGCGTTATATAGAGTTGTATGTTTGGGATCATAGTCAGGCATACAAATCTTTTGACCACGAACACCCATTTTTGCCGCACTAAACTGTAAAGTACTTTTCAAAATGTCTATATAAAGCTGGTGATTCTTAATAACATCAATTTGTATTAAATAACGAATCCCTGAGGCATTCATACAACTCCAAACAGGCATACTCCCACCTCCACGTTTTACAATTGGAAGTAAACTCCTGGGAAGCATTTCTGTGTTTCATTTTTTTACTATATCATCCGTCTATTGTACGATCAAAAAACGTTAAACTTATGTTCATCAGAAAAAACAACTGTTTTCCTGAACTCTAAGCTTTCGCTAATGTATTTTATAGCGAAGTATTATCGTAACTGCGATTCCTCCCAAAGAATTTTTTTTTCGTAAAACATGGCAATGGAAACTTTGTTGCTTACATCAATTCAATCTGTATCTATATTACCATTTCAATCTGTATCTATTCCTCTGTTGTTGCAATTTTAATTCTGCTGCAAGCATAGGAACATTTATTTTTGAATATTCTTCAACGAGCGGGTTATAAATAGTCTGTAGATAGAGATAACTAGAGAGGGTCGACCTGGGAGAGGAACGCTAAGTAGCATTTTAGAAGTCATAAACCTCTGAATAATTAACTGCATTATTGAATACCACCGTGTAGCCGGGGTTGATGCATGTGAAATCTGTCGAGACCCAAAGTCTTCTCGATGGCGTGGTGTGGAAGTTAGGAGATGGAGGTGCCAGCTCAGGTGTCATCCTCGTCACTTGACCGAGGTTCCAAATTACGAGGTCCGTCTCCAAAAGCCTTCGTGTCGCTTCTAGTGTGACGTTAATAAAACCTGTAAGGGTGCTTGATGGGAAGGGGGACTAGACATTCTAAAACACTTAATTTATTTACAACACAAGTTTGATCAACCCAAGTTATGATAAGCACCCAATTAATAAATATGAGGACAATTGACGAAGTATGCGAGATATGAGAAGACTTTAAATACTTCAGTACACTTACTAAATTTAAGAGCTCTGACTTCTAAGCTATCTAGTTTCGATCGTCACCTTAAGTAATACAAATATCAATTACTATATATTCATTGCTCCGCTAGAAGTCTATCCTATCTCTACTCTCTCTTCTTTGAAAGGTCATACTATATAACACATCGATCAATAACTCCCGAGTCTAACATTGAAAACAACATTTTTTTTGCAAAATTTTTTTTTATTCATCAACATAACACCTTTTGTTAATCACCTTTTAGGGTGATACAATCGTTCCAACGCTTTTCCAACTCTTTTTTTTTTTTTTTTTTTTCGCAAGAAATCTTTTTTGTTGCGAGTAAATAGCGATAAACAGCTTTCTGAATCATCGACTCGTTGCTGTTTTTGTTCCATCGAAAGCAATCGCGGCACCCACTTGGAAAAAACCTTTTTCACTTCACTTCAAAAAACCTTTTTCAGTAAATACACTTCCATATGATATCTGTGTCATCTCAGCAATCTCACGGAGCTTCACTTTACGATCTTTCATTATAATTTTTGTCACTTCACTCACATTTTCCGGTGTAACGGCTTCCACAGGTCTACCCGAGCGTTCCGCGTCATTCGTGTCGGTACGACCACGTTTAAACTCGGCAAACCACCGACAAATCGTTGCTTTTGATGGACAAGAGTCCGGGTAACATTTTTCAATTCATTGTTTCGCTTGCACGGTGTTTTTACCCATTAAAAAACAATGTTTTATCAGAACACGAAACTCGGTTTTTTCCATTTTTTAAACAAACTACAAAACGACTTTACTCCAACCTCGATAACTCAGCTGTTTCTGGTCCGATCGACTTAAAATTTTGACACTTTTCAAGCAAAGGTTAGTACTCTAGAAAGACCTGGTTACTGGTTTACTACGAGCGCCATCTCTGGGTTAGTCTCGGGAGTTATTGATTGATGTGTTATATCAGTCTTAATTTGCATGATCACGTTCTCTTCTTCAAAGGAAACTTTCTAATAAAAATAATTTCTAAGGCCCGAAAATTCCCCAGGAGGACTGTTAGTGACAAGATCGCGGATAGAGCCGTCACAAACCAAACCAAAGCATTATTAAATGAGATCTACTAGCCTAATGAAATTTCATTACATGTTTTACCTTTCTTTACAAAGCATTATAATCAATTTTCTTTCAGTGTAACAAATTTCTTTAGACTTTTCTTTTCTGAATTGTTTATGAAATTTAAATTCCACCATATCATCCTATATATGCTTCAGAATGAGCAATGTCACTTTATCTACAAAAAAACTCACTGATCCAGTCACAAAACAGTTACAAAAAAATGTATTTGTTTCAGTGTACAAATACTTTTTACACGCCTCTCACATACACACAACAGACAAAATCACAAAGTTTTAGTTTTCTCCATATTTTGAAAATAATTCAGTATTTATTTAATTGCTTACCCCTTATTAATATTTGTATAAATTTATTCAAATATTAACATACTAAAGCAATAGCTTCTTTTTAACTACAGTGCTTTTGCACTAATACTTTCTACACTCCCTGCATGTCTCTCATCATCTACGAGTACAGCTTAAAAGGTAGCTCTACTTAGGTGTCAATTAAATTTTATTGTTTTATTATATCCAAACCAAATCCTCGCTGTGTGTAATGTGGTGTGAAAGGTAAGAGAGAGAAGCATCTTCTCCAGAGTTGTCCTTGTCACTGGGTCATAGTTCAGAATTAGGAAGTCCTTCGCCTATAAAAAGATACCATTTCAAACCAAATTATAATTTAGCCACAATTTTTTTTCTCCAAATTTCATGGACGCAGGAGCCTAATGATATCGTCACGAGTTCCATGGCCAAATGGATCATAGGTTTGAAGCTCAATTCCACCAAATACTATCAAATGAAATAACAGAAATGCTACACAATCGATCCACATGAGACTCGAAGTATTTTAAATGCGTTTCGAAATCTTAGAGATATCGCAGGCTTAGTTTAATTTTGTTGAATTAATGTCACATATCGAAGCTACACAACAAACCTTTTTCCACAGATATCATAATTTTGAACTTAGGCCAATTTATAAGAATGACACCTGAGATGGTTTCTCAGTCTCCTAACTTCTCCACAGCATGGGAAAACTTAAAGGCCCGGCTTAAATTTAACATGCAGTAGATATCCAAATACCTCACGATACAAAGGTGTCTGACGGAACACAAATCCTGATCTCAAAACTAACAGTCGTGAAACTCAGTATTAACCCTTTGGATTGCTATAGATACTACACTGCGGTATCTTTCTCGAAACCGATCAAGTTTTTGAATTATGAGCTTTGTTTCCAGTAGTCTATCGTTTATGTCTAATGTGACGTTAATTTAGCAAAATTAAATGGTCCTTGTTTTGTGATTTTTAGTTTAATTCTATTCATAAGTCTACTTCTTTTGCAGTTCTGCATTTTTTTCCCGATGAAAACAACTGTCATAGCTATCAGATACTCCAGTTATACCTAAAAAATACCATAGTGTTAAAACCTTCACATTTTGTGTTTCTTTCTGTCGAAATGTTGCCCATGAGGAAAGATTTCTTAGCAATCCAGTAATTAATAATCGAAAGCTCTGGAAACTCGGCAAGTGGTCTTTTTTTTCCTTTGACTCTTGTTGCAAGGTCAAAATGTTGGTCTCAGTAGGGGATCATTAAACATAAATAGATTAGTTCCTATCTTTCTAGTTGGAGGATGATTAATTCAATCCACTAATTACATTCGCTACTGTATTAATTGAGAAGAAATGAAACCTCAGCACGATAAATACATACTAATTATTCCTTTAATATATATATATATATATATATATATATATATATATATATATGCTTACAACTGTGTAAAAATGTTATCCAATCTAGAGATTTCCTATTTGTTATTGGTGATTGTGAAGGTTTAAAATTTGCTTTGCAACAACTGGTTACAGGCGACGGACTTCATAATTTCGTATAATAGTTAGATAACGGAGACAACGCATAGGTGAGTATTTCACTCACCTAACTTCCATACCTCGCGACATGAGGCCGACGATGTTGCAAAGTTAGCTTAAGTAAGTGGTTTGTTTTTAATCAATTGCGTAGACACCTTAAATGACACTTACACCCCAAATGTTCACTTTACGACATGTGATGACTTTGACTAATTGTATTTAATGTATTGTTTGAATGTTTCAGGGGTTTTCATTGTCCAAAAAGAGAAAATATTGTAAATCCTTTTTATAAGTCGTTGCTTCTGTAGGTCATTAAAATGGTATAATATGGTGGTTAATTTATTGTATGAATATTTATTATGTTAATTTATGTTCCTTATTGATAAGGCTGTGAGGGACATGGAACAAAAAAAGTTATTATCCCTTAGAGTGGGTATTCTCAACCTGTTTTATTCCACATACCTATCATCCATATTTTAAAAATTACGCGCTCCTTCTTCGCTTGCAATTTTATAATATATATTAGTTATTTTGAAAAATAATTAACATAACAAAATTAATAAGATCCAGTGTTACTTGTGCTTTTCTTTATTAGTACATTGAATATAAATATATGAATTATGGTTAATATCATAAATAGTAATTATGTCTAAATACATTTGATATATATGACGTTTCAAGAAAATCTTTGCTTTTTAAAGACTAATCAGTTTGAAGATTTCTATTGTTTGTCTTAAGTAAAAACTTTAACTAGATGTATGGGATATTTCTGGATACAAAAATAAATGACGCTACTAAAATTTATTGTGTACACTTTTTAGAAAATCAAATGGAGTAACTCAAATGTCATTAAAAGTAGGTATGATGAATTGATTTCTCTCATCCATGTCCACGGACTAATGGGAATCTTTACATGGTCTTTAAAAAGGATCTATTGATCCGAAGTGGAGAACTCTTGGTCCATGTATATCCTGTTGGAAATACCTAATGAGATAAAAATGCTTTTATAGAAGAAAACTCGTAGAGCATAGGTGTTTTGTGAAATAAAAATTTCCTTAGTGATATACAAAAGTCTGTTTGCAAGAAACCATCACATTTTTAACAATTTTAATCCTGATTCACTGCCACAAGCACAATTTTCAGCTACAGTACATTATATATCAAAATCTATTCAAATCAAATGTTCCGCATTGAGGTGATCGAAATCGAAGTGTCAATTGCATTGTTCGTTTAAGAAATGTATTTTAATCTTTTTACAGAAATAGATGGGAAACGCAAAAACTCATGTTTATGGATAAAGTATCATGTGTTTGAAATATCACTATGTTCTTACATAGTTATTAAAAATTATTTTTGATACATATGAATCATGTTTACTTATCGTTTCTAGGGTTCTAAATTTAAAACGAATAAATGCCAAACAATTAAATGTCGATTGGTTTTTTTATACATATATAAGCTTACTATTGATGTATAAATAAAAGGTCTGATATTTTTTAAGAAAACTATAACTTTTACCTTATCCTGTATGTTTAAAAATGTGGACAAGTTATATTGCATGGCATAAAATTTTCTGTATTCTGCTTTTCTCTAATTTTAATAAAAAATTTTTTTTATATAAAATGTGAAAAGATGTTATTATTTATTTATTTATTTATTTGCAGATTCTCGTTTCTCTGAAAATAGTAACCTCTATGAGGACTCTTATACAAAGTTTGAAAACTTCAAGAAAATGTTTTTCACCTTTTTATTGAAATTTGGCATTGACCTGAATGCACTGTTTATGCGCCAGACGCACATGAATGTATATAGATACTTCTTGTTTTATCAAATCAACAAAGACCTTAATAGTTTGCAGTGAACTAACCATTCATCGTAAGTAATTTTTTAACTTTGTTCATAAAATACTTGACATCACTTTCATAATGCATTGATAACATTTTTTTTCCATAGTTGTCTTGTATATTCTTGTACTTTGTACTCGTAGCATTTTTTTTGTGTGTTGAACGAACAATAGATTTTGTACACAATCATTTCTAGGGCCGTCGTAGTTCAGTGATCATGTTTGGTAATTTCGAGTTGTGAGTTCGAGTTCTACCAATCGATTGTTTTTTAACGCCACACTTAAAAACAACACTAGGGCTATTGGCGACGGACATCGTAAGTTTGAACCTCGGTCAAGTGA
This sequence comes from Nephila pilipes, assembly GCA_019974015.1. Classification (NCBI taxonomy): domain Eukaryota; kingdom Metazoa; phylum Arthropoda; class Arachnida; order Araneae; family Nephilidae; genus Nephila; species Nephila pilipes. The sequence continues at coordinate 276,682 of BMAW01023587.1, read as the reverse complement.
CGAGACTGACACCTGAGTTGACATCCCACTCTTCATACTTTTGCACCACCACATCGTGAGAACATTGGGCGTGGAAGATTCAACCCACTACTCAACAGACCCACTACTCGAAGGAAACAACGCCGGCCATGAACTCACCCCAACCATAAACACTCCGATACAGCGGACGCTTTAGTTTCGTCAAAGTACAATCATGTGGAATAAAGAAAAGATACTGCTTGTTACTGTGCCTCAAAATTGCAGTATACAATGATGTGGACACTATGCAAATAAAGTAATGGGCGCATATGCCGTCTTCGTCATCTGATCGCGATTCAAAATTACAGAGTTCGATACCCATAGCTTTAAGATGACTTAATTTAATTATTGAACTTTTTTTCTCTACATGAAATAGATAGTTCATACTTAAAATACGAAATTTTATAAAACATATATACATTTTTAAATATGTTCAAAAATTGTATTGTTATTATTTTGAAATCTTGATTTATATTTTATCATTTTTAACACTGATTTAAAGTAACATAATCTTTATTGGGCTCATCCGTTTGTAATCATATTTTATCGAAGAAGTCTACGTATTATATTTATTTTATTCATTATTTTTAATTCATAATGCAATTAAAAAAGTTTTAAAAAAATAAACGTAATTGATGAAAAAGTCAAGGAAAATGTCAGTTTAGAACGAATTCTCATTGCACTTTTTCGCAAATATTATATACCTTTAATTTCAGTTACTATAAATATATTCTGTGTGAACCGTTTTCAAATATTTTTATTTATGCATACTCTCATATGTCAAAATACTTTTTACTTACGAGACCTATTGTGTAAAAAAGTAATAGTGTTTATATTAGTTTCTATATTTAGAAAATTTAAAACTCTAAAATTTTGCTCTAATAGTCTCCGTAATTCACATGTTCAATTTTTCATATTTGTTAATTTTTATTTATGAAAATATTATTGAAAAAAATAGCGTTTTCTGATTTTTTTCCCCCTCAGGAAGATCGCTAGTAGCTGATGATATATAATGCTATTGGGGGGAATAAATATCATCAAATTTTAAAATGAATTCGTAAGTAGATCCCTCAGAATTCTATTTGCATTTTTTTTATTATCATTTTAAGATTTAAATAAGTGTTTAGAGTCAAAAAACGCCCCCCCCCCTACTTTTTTTTTTCATGAAAAAAAAAAATTATTTTGTCGTGTCTAATTTTTACTTTATTGTATTTTATCTTCAAAAGACACTTAACCCAAGCATTAATGTTTACACTAACAAAATTTGTTCTGTTTGATTTATATTGAAATTTTACTCTTCTTCTTTTTTTAAGACTCTAAACGAAAGTTCGAGATCGGTCCTGTAGAAAAAATTGTTAAAAAAATCGAAAGGGGGGAGAGAGAGAGAGAGAGAAAGAAAGCAATAAATGTAAATCTAGTGGATTTTACAGAGACATTGGGCTCCATTTGTTGAAACATTAAAAACCTGAAAGAATGAAACGTGGCTTAAATATAACCTTATTATCTTTTTAGTTATTTTTACAAAAACGAAATTTTATGAAAGAAACTTATATTCTTTGTGTAGATATAGTATTAATTAATAATTTCAATTACTTGATTAATTTAATTTTACATACTAAATCCCTGTAGGTACGCTTTTAATTGGCCAACACATGAGTGGACCCTCGACCTGTTAATCCGAATTTTGTGGAATATTATAAATATTTCCTAGATGAGCCAAAAAAAAATTACAGGAATTCTAACGCTTACCTGTTTACTATATGGTGATACTTTTTAAACTGAGAATAAACTTTTGTCCCATTGTTACTACTCAGCGTTTTAATTTCTCATATTATACCAATTGAAAACTTTCACAGAAACTAAAAACTAAAGAGATATAACTACATACACCAGCTCTCAAGGCAATGTGACCACAGAAATAACTATATACATGCTAGTGGTCGCGGTCGTGAGCTCGCGGTCGGCGTTGTTTTCGTCGAGTTGTGGATTCGAGGACTGATACTTCTAAAGATCTATCGTATAGAGGGAGTAATACACGTTACATCTGTCGAGGCTTCAAGTCCTCCCTTTGGCCTAATGTAGAAATTTGGAGAGGGGCCACCAGTTCCAGTGTCATTCTCGTCACTTGACCAAGGCACAAAATTATGTGGTCTGTTGCCAATAGCCTTCTGTTGCTTCTGAGGGAGAAGTTGATGAACAATCAATCAATAAAAGCTCTCTAGATGCTGACAATAATATGCCTACAGTTCAACCGAATTAATTCGCTTAGTATGTGAAAGATTAGGAATCACAAATATGGAAAAATGGGCACGTAAAGCTAATGTTGTACGTACAGTGAAATGGTCGGTGATTCTGCAGTAAGGAGCTTGAGACATTATTTTAAGTGTCATACTCATCACCAAAATTATTTGGTCCTTCTTTTGTAACCCATTGTGTTGTTGTAGTGCTGCTTTAATTTAATAAGAAAATGTGATATTGATGCGTATTAATCGGCGTGATTTTATGATTTGTAAATATGATATAGATGGTGAATATAGAGAGTAATTAAACGAGCGAGGTAATTTTTCTGGCAAGATTTATAATGGATCATTCATTCAATTTTCGAATTATTCAATAGGTAAAAATGTTATTTGTGTAATATAGCGATAAGTTAAAGAATTATTTTCTCAATAAGAGGTGAGGGATGGGAGGGAACTCATTTTTAGTATATAAAGATTACACATTTCTTATTTTTTTCTCTCATTTCTTTAAAAGTGAAACTGCACCAGATTTCATCGGTTTAATACGTTTTAAAAAACCTTTTTCTGGGGCAAAAGCCTCAAAGAATATTTTGCTGCTGTAAGAAACTTTCTTGAAAATTCTTTTGTGATGAGAATTTGTAAAAAAAAATTTCTTGTAAGCTATCTAATGCTTATTTTGCTTTCGTCAATATCAATGGCTTAAGAAATGAGTTATGTTAAATATTAAAAAAATATTCGATATACGTTTCATGTAGCGATAAAAATATACAAACTGTTTGATATGTTGTACCAATACTTAATTTCATATAATATTTCACACTGATGGCCAATATAATAATTTTTCAAAATTTTGCGAAAAATAATAATATATCTGAAATAAAACGATGTTTTGAATGTCCTGAAATCAGTAATATATAAGGACTTAACTGCAGCTTTTCAAATCTATATATTATCAGAAAGTGTTTTCAAAATTCTATAAAAATGTGAAACTCTTGCAGCTGTTATTGATTCATATATACATTCGAGTGCTGCAAATTTAAGTGAATTTGAAAATTATGTCTATTTTTACAAAAAGTATTGAACCAAAGGTGATAATTATGCCACTGGAGAATTATGAAAATATACAGAGTCGAATATGTTAGTGTACACGGGCGTCTGCAGAAATGTCACTGGAAGGGATATATAAGAGAACGAAGGGTTGTCGGCGATTTGTATACTCGTACCCCTCCACCACGTTCGCCAGGTTTCTTGTAACAGTGGGATACATTTTATAAGGTATCAGGTAAAATGAGTAGCTACGAACGTATGGAGGACGGAATGAGATGGAGAATTGACGGCAGACGTGAGTTAAACCAATTACAAGCATAGGCGGCTATAAAGCTCAATATAACGCCCAGTGTCGTCTGCAAATTTTGGAAACAGTTTCAAGACACTGAATCCATATCGAAAAGACATATTCAAGATCGACTAAGATCCTAAACGACGAATGAGGATCGTTATTTGGTACTTTCAGTTCAGCGATACGGAAAAGCTGCAGCTCTCACGTGAGCTGTGTGTTGCCACTGGAACCCGAGTTTCATGGACGACAGTTGCTCAAAATTTTCATGAGAGAGGGCTGCATTTCAGAAGACCCATTGTTTGAGGCTCCGCTCTCTGCAACGCACAACAGAGCGTGTTTAGCATGGCGCGGACAACATGAGCCTAGCATCGTGCTTTTTATTGTTGAGTTGAGATTCTGCCTGAACACTGATTATCGGCTAATCTGTATTTAGAGAGAGCCTGGTACACGACACCATCCCTCCCTCATCAAGAAAAGGATCATTACGGTGGTAGAGGTGTAATAGTTTAGGCAGGCATTACTTTGGATGGCAGCACACCCCTGGATATGTTTGACAAATGTTCCCTGACTGCTATGACGTATAGAGAGGAGATCTAGGGATCCTACTTTCGACTTTTCAGGGGCACAAGTTTGTTTTAGGTTTCTGTTAATGAACGACAACGCTCGTCCGTAGGTCTCAGGTGGTGGACTATTATCTGGAAAGTGAGGATATTCGCTCGCTATTCCCTTTCGAGAACCATCCCGGAGCGTACAACTGCCTTGCTGCTGGAGTTGGATCGACTGCCAAAGGGACTCCTTTACTGCCTCCTGTCCAGTCTGCCGTCACGTTGTGCCACTTGTCTGGATGTGAGAGGGGACCATATCTCATATTAGACTCATTTTCAGTTTGATATCACTCCATGGATTTTGGACAACCCTGTGCTGTAAGCTTTACTGATAATCATGCGTACATAAAATGACTTTTGAACGATATATCTCTTTTTATCTTGTATATAAATAGATATTCATAACTAATTTCATTAAATACCATCCTTTAGTTTTTCAAAAATTCGACATAATGCGCAAATTCTCTTAATTTTGCATATTTGTATGTGTGTGTCCTACATAGAAGAGTCCGGTCAGAATTCTTAAAAAATAAGCTTTCACATAGGCTTTACCGATTATTTGATTGTATTATATGTAAATTTAATTGGATTCCAGAGAGGTTTTGTACTATTTCCTATTGTTCTCCACTAGATTTTTAAGATATTAAGATAATAAATTAAATAGAGATTTTGTTTCTTCTTTCGCATTTCTATGGAATTTTCATGAAAACATAAGTTTTGTTCCGCATTGAGTTCTGAATAATGTGAAAAGATTAATAGACGTAATTTTCTTTTTTTTTTTTTCCCCATTGAAACAAAAATTGGAACGGAAGATAAAAAATAATGAAACATTTTCATTGAAGCATATGTCCATAGCTAAATATGTATTATCAGATATAAATTTAGAAATTCGTTATAAAAGAATCTATAAAAAACATTTGTATTTGCTCGATCTCTTTTTTTGAAACAATCAAATGAATTTTTTGATTTATTCTGAGAAAGCTTTACGGATTGATTGACTTTACTAGCGTCACACTAGAAGCAACACGAAGGCTATTGGCGAAGGACCTCATAATTTTGAGCCTCGGTCAAGCGACGAGGAAGACACCTGAGTGTGCACCTCCCTCTTCGAACTTCCACACCACATCAACGGGAGGACTTAGAACCTCGACAGATTTAACGTGTATCAGCCCCGGCTACACGGCGGGTCTTTCGTGGTAAGGCTCGAGCCCACGACTCTACGAAAACCACCGGCAGCTAGTCCGAGACCTTAACCACTAGGCTACTTTGGCCACAAAAACTTTACTGGACGATCATTTTGCGAATCTTTGAATTTAATATTTTTATCTAGTGAGACATGTATAATGCATTTCCATTCGTAAGACGAACATTAATATTTATTAAAAGATTTTTTTACGTCTTATAAAGCTTTTCTGAGTTAAGTTTCAAACAGCATATCCTTCCCTCAAATTCCACGATCTGCTTAAATTTTTTTTAAAAAAACATAACAAATTTTAGCGAAATAATTCGTTTGAGGGATAGGAAAAAATGAGAGTATTATCTTCTGTTCTTAATAGTGTGATTTGTGTGTGCATGTGTGTGTAATCTTTTCTTTACATCCTTAAATTTGAAAGGATTTAACATTTTTGAAATATATGTATTGTCTTTCGATTGATACAATCATGTATTGTATGTAGGAAATAGTATTTCCTCCTTCCTAATACATATTTATTACCTTATTCCTAGTGTTTTAAATTCTTTGTTTCTTTTGTGTTAAGGTTTTTGATACAAATGCAAATTTTTACGCAACGTCGCTTTGCTTTATGTATTAATCTTTAAGTAGGTATCACATATTTTTAAATTCTTTAATTTTTTTCCTGTAGAAATAAACACATTCTTTTCTTAACTATATGTTTTAAATTTCTGGAGGAAATTTTTTCCAGCTAAAAAAGCCACGCTAAAAATTTTCCATTTAGATATGCATATTCATTGTTATTTAAAAATTTGTTATGCGTGCCTAATTTCAAAGAATTGTAATTCTTCTTTACCTTAGATGGAAAAGATATTAATATAATAGGTTAATATATACTTTAGTGCCTTTGAAGAGATAACTGGAGCTTAAATCATGTTTATGCAAACTTTACATTTTTAAAACAGATGTTACAAATTACCATACGTGTAAATACCTTTAAAATAGGCACGGTATATTAAGTATATTAAGTTGCGGTGTATAAAGGTTTTAAATATTGCTGAGAATCGTATGTTATATAAGTTTGTGAATGGATTTTTTTTTTTAAAAAAAAAAAGAACGAAAATAAAATGATAAAAAATATCTAAGTGTAAATTTATTCAGATTCTTGCTTGGGAGGGGGGGGGACTAACGTTGGAATTGTAAGCCCCGTATCTCTAATGTAAGAACTATTTTCGATCCAGAAACGCTCAAATCTTTATCATAAGAGATCCCTATTACTGGAAGGTTACAAGAAATAGAAAACACACACTTCTTGCCTTTACCATTTTTCAATCAATTAAATACCTCATTTTGTATTGAAAATAAAATAAATAAATTCAGTTTTGATGAAACAACAATTTGTCCCTAGATTTAAGAAAAGTTTGTTGTTGTAGTAAAGTATATTTTTCATGTGATATTGTTAATCATATCGTAAAATTAACTCACAAAAGTATATTTTCAATTCATGATGTGCATTTTTTGCCAATTTTACAAGTCATCCACATCAATATTACGAGTACATAGGTTTTTACTGCAAGTTTAAAGAACAATCACCACTGCATTAGGATCATTTTCATTAAAATGTGTGTGATTCCTTTCCTAGCCACACGAAAACGTGATTAATAAATTCAGTGTTAGTGCTTTTACATTACATTAGTATTGATTTTTTTTCTCTAAATTTAAAGTATGCAATGAATTCAAAATACACTTGATATACATGTCATTTTAAAAATATATGTTACATAGTGTCTTATAATGTGTTTAACGTCGGTCTTCGTTCTTGGGAATTGAAAAAAAAAAGTATTTCCCTTAGATTCATATATTAATGCGATTGTATTATTTTTTAAAATAATTTTTCGGAAACATTCATAAAAGTTATTATTAATTTTTGAGTTCGATAGACTCCATTACTTTACTTTCTTTATTCCTTTCGCTACGGTTGTATTATACATGCATCGGCTGCAAATGTTATCTTCTGGTCGGATTTGTCATATAGAGTCATCATTTAAATTATCTCTGTGGCCAAGTGTACCGCATATAGCTTTTGACTGGACTATTTAAATAAAATTAATTTATGCGAATTAAGTTTTATTTATTCAATTAATGTAATAATTTATTCAATTTATTTATTGTTAATTAATAATTTAATTAATTATTCGATTATTTTGATTAATTTATTTTTAATTTATTCAATTTACTTATTTATTATTAGATTTATTTATTAATATTTTATAATTGCTCGTCCCCGCTGGGCTGTGCATCCTGTCAGCGTGCCGTCTGGAGAAAGCGGTTCGGTGCCGCGGAACGGTTCAAACTGAATGTTGAGAAATAATATTTTAATTATTTTTATCCCTGTAAATTTTCTTAAGTGGACAACTTCCTGAGCCAAAACTTAAAAAAAGAAATCGAACATTGGAAACTTTTTTTCATTTTCATTAATAAGTTTCTGACAACTTAGTTACTTGAGTAATTTGTATCATTAAATTTCTAACTAATATAATTAGCTATTACGTAGACTAACTTTGTCATTTTATAATATTGTATGTAATCTTTTTTTCGATGTTTGAAGTCAAGTAAAGAGATAAAAATTGCAAATCATTTGCTTCTAAGAAAAGGAAATCTTAAAAAATTGGAAAACTAAGAAGATATTATAAATTTTAATCTTATATATACTTTGTTTTTGCTGTAGAAATGTATTAAATAAACAAATGCGATTGCATATTAATGCATCGTGACTCCTGATTGAATCTGATCCATAAAAACTTTTTGTTTTGTTTTTAGACATTCACTTCGTATCCAGCGATGATAACTTTATTGTGCGCAAATGAGTAAATCCTTTTGTTAGTTAAAATAATCACTCTTACTTTTCTTCTGTCAGAAAGGCTGAGAAATCAGTATTAGATAAATCGAAAAAGAAAAGAACGATTTTTCCAATACCTGAAGTAAGTACCTTAAAGCTGTTATATTATTCAGTCAGTTTTGAATCATTTTTCTCAGGACCCGCAGTATAGCCAGAGCTGATGCATTTTAAATATGTCGAAACTCTGTCCTCCCTTTGTCGGGGTGTCGAAGTTAGGAGAGGGAGGTACCAGCTAAGGTGACGTCTTCGTCAATTGACCGAGATTTCAATTTACGAGGTCTGTCGCCAATAGCTCTAGTGTTGCTTCTAGTGGGACGTTAGTAAAATCGATCAACCAAGAACAAAAAGTAAATCTCAATTAATAACTTAATTCTATATTTGAGGTTTCATCATCGCTGATTTTTTTCCCATTTTTTTTAAAAAGCATTTATTGTATTTTTTCCTTTCGGGTGTTCTTTTTGGCTTTACAATTAACCACTGCAAACAATGTCTCAAAAATACATTTTTTGATAAGATTTTTTTTTAAGTGAAACTAACACTATTAGTGTATACGAGTTTTCGATTGGGAAATCACATGTGAGAAATTCATTTAATTTAACAAACTTGTTGTCCAAAGGCTGAATGTTTTTTCGATACTTTAACTAAAAGGAATTTTTAAAAAAGAAAGACATTTGAGCGAATTAAGAGAAAAACGATATTTCTTCTCATTTAACAATCATATGAACTTATTGATTATAGACCTTTTTGATAAGCAAATCAAACCGAGTTTCTAGTAAGGGGAATCAAAAGGTCTGGTTGTAGTTTACGTAGTTATAAAATGATATACATTTTCACTCACTGTTTAATAAAAGATATCTAATGTTAAAAAAATGAACATGCTCGTTAAAAAATCTGTGCAAATATTTCAAGATTCTCCTAATTGAATTTGTTAAGGAATCAACATTTTATTGAATTTCAGGAATTAAACATTATCAGAAGGAGAGAAAAAAAAACGGTTAAGACTCCAGCGGAATATCTTCTATCTGTAAAATTATACTTCCAAAAAATGACACCGATAGTTTTATTTTCAGTTTAAGTGATACAAACTGAGAAATTTTCCCATTATTATTATTATTTTAATTCTGACAGTGCTTTCGATACACATGAAATTTTAATTATCGAATAAAATTTAGCTTAGCCTTTGAAATCAAACATTTTTATGAGATAGCACTTTTCCATTTTCATTTAATGTTCAAGGTTGAATACGAGGTGCCCTATAAACACCATTTAACCGCTTGCCGAGTCCTTCTAGAATTTGACTGGAGACACTCATTAATGTTCGACCTTTTCTTGCCTGAGCCCAGAAACGCAATTTAAAGCGGTTCGTCGATCGATTTTGTACTTGTGCCCTTTGCCCCTCCCCGCCCTGTGTCCGACCCTCCTATGCCTGCTTCCTTGAATGCTTAAAGACAATAGGATGGGAGATAAAAGAGGGAGGGATGGAACATTCAAAGAGAAGCCGATTTTCGTTTTCTTCTTTCAAATATCGAAGCACAAAGGTTATATATGTATTTCAAAAGCGCAAACCCCTGTTTTTCTTCATTTTTTACAGGTATATGCAAAATTATGAGTGGCAGAAACATGAATACTTAGCATTTTACGAGGTAATAAAGATATAAATTATTAAATGAAAGTAAAGTTCGCAAAATTTTTGAAAAAGAACATAACTCAAGGTGTGTGAGTGTTTCACCCTTTCCTCCTATCCCATTGATATAGCTTCTCTTTTACTTGTTTTAAAATAGTAGATTCGTTCATTAGAATTTATTATTTTCCTACACACACCTACAGTTATTATTGCATAACAAAATCATTTCCGCTATGAAGATTAATTTTAAAAAGTTAGGGAATGATGATTTATATTTTCGACCAATACATTTTATTAAAATTAGAATTCGAGAAAAAACTTAATAATAGTCTTTAAACTTATTATTTCTTCATTATTTGGGCCCTAGTAAAAATTTGGTTTAAAATTCTCTTAAAAACTACAATATAAAAATGCATTCTAAAGAATAGCCTTTCATTGAATAAAGAATTAAAAATGTGTATGTGGCCGCACATAGGCAGAGATAAATGTTAATTGGTATGTTTTTCAAATTCAAATCCTGAGCTATGTACCCAACTGAATTGTTCTTGCCGTAATTCAACTTTAATTATGCATACCGATAGATATCTTTAACAGTTTATTTCTATGTTACGCGGATAATTTCCGTGGCTTTTCGAACTAAATTATTCAATTAAAATTTAAGAATCTAGAAATGTTCATGTGATTATTGTCAGTGCACCACCATTTTGATAAAATTATATATATGAGTAAAAATTTGGATCCATATTGCAGTTTAGTCACAATTCGACAAGGAAAATATATGCTTTTAGTTCTCAGAAATTAAAGAAAGAATTCATCGAACATGTTGTAAGCTTTTAGGAAGTATTCAGGAGCTTTAAATGCTTACTTATTCACGATATAATATTGCATAATATTTATAAATAATTTCTCAACTTGAGCAGTCAACTTTTTCTGTGATAAGTGAGTGTGTGTGCTGAAATTATCTAAAAGTAAATGTGTATTTTTTAAAATTTATTACATAAAACATTTAATGTAAAATTATCAATATTTAAACTGAGTTTAAAAAATGTTTTTATAAATTACGTGTTTGTATTTTTTTTTTTTTTTTTTTTGCATCTCATAGAAATTTATTCAAGATATACTCTATTGATAGCTATGTGTCAATAGTTTTACAACGAATCAGTTTTGTTCTTTAAAAATTTAAAGGATATTATTTAATTTTTTTCATCATTTTATAGTTTTTAAGAGGGTAGAAGAAAAAAAATGTAGCTTTGAATTTTGCTTTACATGTGCTTCAAAATTAAAGATTACTATAAATTCTGTGCTTCTTCCGTATGTCAATATTTCTGTTGCTAAACCTTTTCATTGTAAAGTCAATGGTTTCCATTTGTTAACTTGTTTGACATTTACAAAATGTTTTGTATATCATAGCATCCATATAGAGGTAATTTTCCCTTTTGAAGGATTTTTTTTAAAGAAAATTATGAAATTTTGACGTAAAAAAAAGAAAAAAATTAAATTTTACGTGTACATTTTTTAAAACTTAGTTTTGTTGCTGTAGGATAAACTTAAGATTTTTAAAACTTAGTATGATTTTTATAAGATTATTTTAAAAGTGCTATTTCCGATCATACGCACACATAAGTGATAATTATATTCATAAATGATTTAAAAATCAGTACTTTAAGTAAATTAATTTCATAGAACAGAATCTCGGTGATAAACGCAAATATTTGTTTTAAAATAGTCAATTTTATTATGCATTTTTGAAATTGTAGCCATGTTTCCGACACTCCTAAAGCACGAGATGCATAGACTCAATGCGATGCTATTCGGCTATAACCTTAAGCAACGTACAATTCAATATAATTTGCTATTTTCATCTTGAAAAGAAAGGTTAGTTCAGTACTGAATGTAATTTATGGATCTAGTGGCTTAATATCAGAGACGTAATGTTGTTAAACAAGCCGATAGTTCTAAAAAAGTGAAGAAAAGAGATTATCTGTAGAAAACAACACAAGACTGTTGAAAAAAATGTCAGGAAAACTTTCATTTCTTCTGTTTTGAAAGGTTTGGATAAGGAAGTACGCCCAATTTTTTTTTTGCACTATTATTTTTAACACGATTTTGTGTGTGATTTAAAACTAATTAAAATATAAATTTATTTCTCTGTTTACAATATTTTGGTTTTAACATGACGAAAACATTGGATTCCGTTCTCTTTTCCCTCGAATTTTGTTTAACTCGAATAAAAAATAAATTTATTTCTCTTCTCTCTCTCTCTCCCTCTCTCTCTCCCCTCCTCATTTTTTTTCTTTTTTCTTTTACACGATCGATCTAAATTCTGAAGGAATTTGTTCTTTTCTTCCTTCGCTTTTTCGTTTTACGCGTTTCACATTCCCAAAAATCACTTCGTACAATTTCCCAATTAATCGGTTATTTATCAATGTTAGATGATTAATCTTTAATTTTTCTTCTTTTTTTAAAAAAAAAAAGTTGCAGAGAAAAATTTCTTTATACAACTTCAACACATATTAAAACGTTTTTGTACAAAATATTTGCATTTTAAGTTTGGTCTTAATTGTGGAAAGTACCTTTTTCGTTGTTTGATAAGAATGTAAATTTTTTAAAAAATGCATGTTTTAATAAATGTATAAATTGTTCCTAAAGTCAATAATGATCGATCAAAACAATGATTGTGCTCTCCCTAAGTGTTACTATGTTTAATTTGATGAATGCATTTTCATTAAAATTCATAAATATAATTATATATATTATTTTTACTGACATTCAGGTATTCGGAACTATTATTTTATTTTTCGCACATATAAAAAAAAATTTACACGAATTTATCAGGAACGTATGTCTTGAAAACGCAAAATCGGGTGTGATTGAATTCTTTACTTTGCATATGTGATTGAGATGAATAAGATTCTGTAATTCTTTTCATTTCTGCTTAAATTTCTATGTTCTTTTATTACGAGCTTTTTAACTTTAAAAATAGTGAGTGATAAATAACAATGTTTTTATTTTGTTTTGTTGTACCTCTACGTCCGTTGTTATTGTTGAAATTAGCAAGAAAATTTTCTGCGCATGAACTGAATTTGTTTCAAGATTCGGACATTCAACACAGTTGAAATAATTTATTTTTTGTATGTTATCAGTTAGGTCTTAATGCTCCTTTAATATTAGCTCACACATTATCATATAATACAAGAAAATAGGGGAGAGGGGAATGTTGAAAATCAAATTTAAAAAAATTAATCTTAAAAAGAATTTAATTGAAAAACTAAAAAAAGAAAACTGATTTACAAAGTTATGCGTACACTTATATAAATTTATCGCGAAAAAAACTGCTTTTTGATATTTGTAACATTTTCCTTAGAGGCAGCAGTGATATTTATTTTAGCAAGATTTTTTATTTATTTATTTATTTAGCTTCGGCTTTTGAAACATCTCGCACACACAAATATTTATCTACTCACTTTCCCCATCTTATTGCAAATATCAGTTTGATTTTTTTTTTTTTTTTTTTCTTGCTTGCAATGTGGTGATCTTGTGTATTCATCTTTCACATATTTTCTAATAAATTGCTCGAGATTATAATGAATAGTTATGTCTTATAGATGTATGTCGTAATCTTAAGCAAACTGTTTTTGTTGTCGAATTGAGAATTTTGTCTGAAAATGAAATCTGATATCCAGCCTAATATGTCCGGGAGATTACTTTGAGGTTTCGATTCAGCATTTGAAGATATTTGTCTTTATTCACATGTGGTACTAAATTTAAAGACGTCATGTTTCGAATCTCTTTTCAACGTGTAGTTGCAAACATACAACACAATTTCCGCATTATATTGCTGTGATGCAGAATTTTTATCCCATTGTTTGGTTTCCTGTCTAGAAATAACTTTGAAGTTTTTAAAATGTGCTTCAATTGCTGAAAACAGTTTTGTTCTATCAATTTTAAACACCTATCTATCGATTTTTTCTAATCTGAAATTCTATTCGCTTCTGAAATTTTGATTATTCTTAGCTTATACCTTAATTGATAATGTTGTTACTGAAGTGGGATGTTTGGCCCCATTAAACTGGTTTGAAAAAAATTTCCATTTTTGAAAATGAGACAATATTTATATTACATTGTCTTCATTTTTGTTTTGCATTATTTTCTTCTTTTCTCTTTAGTTATGCTATGTTTTGGGTAGTTTTGTATTTAACTAAGTTGTGATTTTTAATTAATGGTTTACATATGTTTTTATTTTATTATTAAGAATAATTTGTATTTCAGTAAATTTTTGGCTTTTTTAAATATACAATATTTTGTATGTTTTAATTTTAGAATAATTATTTAATTTTGTACGGTTATTTTGATAATTAAAGAATTTTTACTTTAATTCTGTAATATTTGTAGGTTTATAGTCTTAATTAAATTTTTTATATTTGTTTTTAGAGGTTTTAAATTGTATTTATGATTTTGTATAGTTAAAAATTGTCTAATTAACCTTAAAATTTTTTTTTACATTCATATATATATATATATATATATGATCAAAATTTCAAGAATGATCATGAAAAAAGGATAAAATACTGGTCAGGCCTTGTCCCGTAAATTCTGTTTCAGAAAAATGTAATTAAATGATTTATGTAACCAAAATTTTGTGTATTAAATTAAGTCAAAAATATTGAAGAATTTTTTTCTTGCAAATAACATAAACATATCTTGAGTTACTATGTTATAAAACTTACTATATTATAAAAACCTGTTATAAAATTTTAGATAAAGTTTTTGAAAATTAGGTAATATGAGATTAATATAGAAATAATTATTTTAATGCTATATTTATAATGCGTTATATAAGAACACTTATTTACATTGATTGTATTAAAAATGCTTTGAACGTTAAATTACTAAAATTGTTTACTAAAGAGTGCTGTGAAACAATATGCCTTATGGAACATTAAGAACATAATTTATGTATTTTAATCAAATGAAGAATAATTTGGATAATTTAAATTTTTGTTGTTGTTGAAGTATAATACGATTTTCCTTATTTTCCTTTATTACAATTATTTTGTCACTTTTTTTGCACTGTACAAAATATTATTTTTCTTGTCATTGAAGCATTACTTTTTAGGTATCAAGAAATTAGGATGTTTTTAAGTGTATCATGTATTGGAATGCATGTTAGTTTTGTTAAAAGTAATTTTCAGGTACATGATGGATCAATTATTGATAGGTGATGACTTGCTAATGTAAATCTTTTTTAAATACACAAATAGTAATACGCTTTTATAGATTTTGTGTGTGTAGCAGAAAAAGGAAGTCCTCTATAACTTAGAAATATATTCGCAGTTTTATGGCTAGCGGGTAGTGAATACGAGTCTCTTAATCAAAAGAAAATTATTTTGTGGAATAAAATTTTGTGGCTGCTGCACGTATAACTTAAGTCTCAATGGCGTAATGTAGAAATTTGGGGAGTAAGATAACAACTTAAGTATTAGTCTTTTTATTTGAAGATGGCTTAACATTATTAAATCCATTCATATCCGTCAGTTATATAACTCTAGAGCCACGTTTAATTTATCCAATTACAAGAAAGCTAACAGAAAAATGGATGAAACGTAGATGGCAATATTAATGAAGGGTATTAGATGTTAATTTGAAGACTCATAAAAATTGGTGTATAAGAATTGGCTGATGACAAAATTGGCTATGTCGAGATTTTCATTTGCCTAGTAGTCATTATCGCGAATTCGTGGAATGTGTGGTCGTGAATGCTCAAGAGAAGTCTCGAATTCGAGCTTTGATTTGTCATATGGAATAATAAGGTTCATGCTCATTAAATAGAAATTGGACTTCGAATTCGTCAATTGGTGTAACGAGGAAGTTAGGAGGGTGAGGTTCCTGTTCAGATGTCGTCCTCGTCGTTGCTGATACCCCTAGTACAGAGATGTACACAGAGAAATTAATTTCAAATAGTAGATTTCATTTAGGCATTCTATAAATTCGGTCAATGCATTAGTTTTTAAAGCAGTATATTAACGAACTGCAATTGAAAAAAATCCTAAATACACACAGTTTAAAATTTCAGAATATAAATCGTACGCTTTCGTCATTACATAGTAATGTTTTTAAAACCCCTGAAAAGCAAATAAAATTACAGAAAGGATATCCCATCCTCGTGGTTAAGACCTATAATTGCAACGTACTGCCATTTTTTCTTTTCTTTTACGTGGGCGTGGTGTGGATGCTAGGGGAAGGGGGTTCCAACTCAAATGTCGTCCTCGTCAATTGACCGAGGTTCAAAATAATGAGGTCCGTCGCCAATAGCTCTCGTGTTGCTTCTAGCGCGACGTTAATACCAACCAATAACTTTTTCTTTGCATTGCTTTTGTCTAGACAACAAAATGACTTTTTCTTAGATTAAATAATTTCTAGTGATAAGAAAGTAAATGTTGTGCGAACATCCGTCTTGCAAATAACAATGTCTATCATTCAAAAGCAACCCGGGAAAAAAATACAACCGAAGAGCTTGATAATCAGGAGGGTAAACAATTTAATGCGTGATATGCACGCGAAACAGGAGATATATAATTCGATATACAATTCTTAAATTTCTGTAAAACTGATTCTCTAACCCTAGGCTTGTCCAGAAGGACGCAGCATGAACGAATTTGGTTCTTGTGCCATGGACCAACGATCACATAGTTTGTCGAACTTTTTGATGTGAATTTTTTATGTTAAGCTGACAGATGGAGCTAGCTATCTGGTCAAAGATAATATTCCAGCATGTCTAGAAGAAGAATGCCACTTTCGGTGGTTGAGTTTGTGTCTTGACCTTAGATTGTGTCTGATGATGTGTTCTAGAATTTTTATTGCTGATTTAATCAGTAAAATAAAGTAATATTGTACAGAAGTACCTATGAGTTTTATTTTATAGGGATTTTAGTAACCAACACCGACATTTAGTGATCCGTTGGAGCCATAGTTAGAGTCGGAGTTGCAGAATTGTGTTCAAGTGAAAATTTAGTGTTGTGAGCTAAGAAAGTCATTTTATGTAAAGCGGCCCTGTATTTTAGCTCATTATTTAGTCTTATTTATTTCTTGAGTTTTTCTCCGATTAGGATGAGTGAATAGGTGAAACTGATAAAATTATAGAAGGGATAGCTCATGCAGGTATTAGCAACCTGCTTTCATGTCGGGTAGATATTTTAGTAGTTCTGGGTGTTGGAGTATTTTGTGTTTAGAAGACGTGCTCTCTGAGATTATTGCCTCAACATAAATCGAACGAATTAGTGAACTCCGCTCGTATATGAATGTGCTTAATTCATTCATTTACGAGGGAAAAAAACTTATAAAATAATTAATATATTGTTTGGTTTTGGATCACTATTTGGTCTCTAAGTAATACGAATTTTTCAAAAATGATGTTAACAACCAGGTTACCTAATTGAAGAAGTTTGTTGACGATGTGTATAATTGCATTACTTATTAGCATCCACAGTTCTGTTTGTAATATTACTTCAAATCACAATTAAGGAAAGAGTGGGGGGGGGGATCTTGGATTGATCTATTTAATAAAATTTATATTTTTACTTTTGGTTTTGAACTGTAATCCCCATTTCACATCCAAAATGTGAATTATTCATTCATATAATTAGAATTCTCAGTGGAAATAGTAACTGATGAGAGTTTGATTCAAAGAACTGGAGCTCCATTTTTTTATTTTTCGCGTATAGAAACATAAGAAAATGTATTCGTATTGGTCGATCATGAATCCCTCCCCCCGACGATCACACAACGTGAAAAGCGAATTCCAACTTTCATTTTTTAAATTTTTTTTAATTTTAGTATTTAAAGGCAAATCTTAAAAGGAAATTTTTTTTCTTTCTTTGCTGATGTAGAAAGAAATGTTTTAAGAATACGATAATTATTTTTTAAAAACAAATCTGCTTATTAAATGAAGGAAGTTTTTGCTTTTGAATCTAATGCGCAGCTCTTGGAAAAATGTAATGCAACTCTTGAATTTGAAAAATACGATTTCCATCTAGTTTTTAACTATAATTTGTATTCAATTTTTGTATTCGTATGTATTATATTCCTCCCCCCCACACACACCTTTACTTCTCTGAAGAGGAATAAAATGATCATCAAAAGACAAAGAAATAATTAAGTTGAGGGAAAAGAAAATAATTCCTCGAAACAGAGTGGCACATTACAAAAAAATGAGCATTTTGTGTTTTCCTAATTATTGCATGCCATTTTATTTTTATTCAATAAAAATATTTTTTTTTTTTTAAATCTGGGATAACAACTAATGAATTCGTTGATGAGACCGAAAATGTCGTCATACTTATTTTTTACAAATACGTCTTTCTGAAGAAGAAGAATTATTTTCGAGAAAGGTATTGAAACTTTTCTTGAGATAATTAACGCTGAAAGAGATTAGCATTATTCTAGAAAAATAATTACTTTTAAAGAACATTCATTATTTTAGAAAAAAATATTTAAACTCTCAGTTGCTGGAATTTTGTTTTAAATTTTTAAAGGAATGTGATGTAAGCAAAATCAGTCCAGTACTTTTTGTAACTCTATTTTTTCATGTATTATTTTATATTCACCCATAGCATCAGTGGCAGTGAATGACAGATACATTTTTTTAAAAAAAGAAATGCAATATTTTTAAAATTCGAATAATAGACGATAGTGAAAAGAAGGTGCCAGAAGCTGCACCTATATAAGCGAATGAAAGTTAACTAGTTCTATAGTATCTTCATTAAAATAATATATCATTAGTAATAAACTTCGATTTTGGGGGCTATTGATATATCTGCTGCTGTAATAAATAGAAGCAAATAGAATATTTTATTTCAATATAAATTATGTTGAGATGCATTGAATTTTTGTGTTTGTAGTTTTATTGAATTTCTCACAGGAATTCCTAAAATTGTCTAATTTACCCAGTTGCAAAGCTATACTTAGAATTTTAAAATATATATAATGAAATATTCTATAAAAAGTAATCTTATTTAAATAATTAAAATACCATTTAACAAAATTTTTGATTTACTTTTATTTAAAAATATTTTGTAGAATATGTGCTAAAACTCATTTTATACATATTATTTCTGATAAAGACTTTGCTGGCTGGTTAAATGGGAGAATTATGTTTATATATTAGCTATATTTTGTTTATATATTAGCTATATTTTGTTTATATATTAGCTTTTTTATACATTGTAACGTTTTATAATTTCTCATGTGTTTATGTAATTAAGTATACAAAAATAATTTGAATTTTCCTTTATATTTAATTTTTTTTCTATCATCAAAAAAATTAAGTATGTTTTCTTTTTGTAACTATTAATATTATTTTATAATGTTTTCCCTGCTTTAATATTT
The DNA here is from genome assembly GCA_019974015.1 of Nephila pilipes. NCBI lineage: Eukaryota > Metazoa > Arthropoda > Arachnida > Araneae > Nephilidae > Nephila > Nephila pilipes. The sequence continues at coordinate 257,402 of BMAW01023587.1, read as the reverse complement.
GTTTTTATGCTAATCCATTTAAACTATTTTCTGAATTAATTCATTTAAACTATTTCTTTATACTTACTGAATTACTATTTTCATTATACATAAATATACTCTTATATTTATTATGCTGTTATACTCAAAACACGAGTTTGTTAAAAACTGAAAAGGTGTTATTTTAAAATACACTATATCCATAAGCATTCTTTATTTATTTCTTATCCCCTCATGAAATCAAATATGCATACTTATGCATTGTGATCACAGGTAATTTTTTTGAGCTCAGTGGTCAGCTTACAAGTTTTGGTTTTAGTTACAAATATCATTACGAAATCTTCAAAATCTTTCTACTTTATGATTTGGACAAACACGTCAGAGTGTGTACGGGCATAACATAAAAAAATTCAACATATCTTCTTTCAGTATTTGTAGTTGCAATCACAAAGCGCTAAAAGCTTATAAGATACCTCAATAAAAGCATTACAATAAAATAAAGGCATATTTGACACATACAATGGATTCTTAAGATAGTTAGAGATATACTTTCTCAAACATTTTAATTGTACCTATTTAGATTGTAAAACACTGTATTAAGTGAATAATTTTCTTTGTTTACCTGTTTTGCTCTACGAAATTCTTTATAACTAGGTCGTATATCTGGAAAATGTGTTCCTTCATCCTTAATTAGGGAAGGACTCAGCATGTTATCAAACTTTACCTCATTAAAAAATAATTTTTTTCCCCTTTTCGGATTCATTCCATTTAAAAATCTTGCTCAGTCTTGTTTCAGAACAACGATAGTTATTCAACGATTTTGATAGAAAAGTACCACCCTTTCTCGTAATCAGATTAAAACTGTAATTCAACTATTAAACTAAAAATTGCTTTCAACATTTATTTCGTTATACTGTCTGTGTATGTAACCTTTCCATCGCAAAATCTAACTATACATGAATATTTTTGCACATTATCACTACAACGCTTTTTTTCACGTTCCGTAAATCGAAGTCTGCGTACGAATAGCAATTAAAAAGAAATTATTTGTTTCAAGTAAGATGAATCATTGTTTTTTGCGTATCACTGGTTTCCTGTTGTCATTCAAATCTACGCACATGATTCTAGCGCTGATTACTGTCGCTCCATTTAAATTCGAGCTACAAAAAAAAAACCCCGAAAAATAACTTTTCTTTTCTTTTTTTTTTACGAGCGATAATGTCTACCTTTAGTTACTTGCTTGACAGCTAAGTGACGACAGTAATATCCTGAGAGCTGACCTTCTACGTATGTAGGCTCTTGCAAGTGTTACGAGGTCGGACGTAGCCTGGGGGACAGGAATTGCCTAAGGGTTTTATCGCTATCAACACAAGTCCGGTCTGACTTCCTTATGACTTTTCAAGGTTGTACCGCTTCGAAGGATTGTTTGTGGTCCACATTTATGGGGCGGGGCCATCCCCGTAGCGTGGGAGCACCTTGATTTTACGTACGTATATCTTTGTCTGATCTGTAAAGACATCGACCTAAATCAAGGTCCTCTTTGTCTCTTGTTGAACCTCTTATTTTGTTTACAGATCTCGATTTTTAGTATTCTCCCTTTGCTTTCCAAGAAGTGCTACTCTACAGACTAAACCTAAAAGGCGTTACCTGAAGTCTGCAACGAAAAACTCGAAGTTTATAAATGTAGGCTATAATTTCTTAGACTGGACTTTCTATTGTGAAACATATAAAACTATTTTTTACTACGTTGCTGCTTATTAGACTAGTGTCTCGTACAGTATTTACTTCTTACGCGTTGATTCTTTGTTAGAATTGGATTTCCTGTCATTAAAATACCGTATTCAAAACTTTGGAATTTTTCAAAAATTGAATATTTCTTATTAGAAAATTCACACCCTTTTCGTACGCTATTAACTTATTCAAGATATAGCTCCTATACTTTCCCAATTGCTATTTATTTTTTAAAAACATTTTTTATCACCTATTAAGAACTTTTCTTTCTTCATAGCTGTAACTAAATTATAAAAGTGGTTAAGCTTTTATATTTAAAAGGCTTAACACCGAAAGAGATCAAAGCTGAGTTGGTTGAAGTTCATGGCATATCTGCTCTTGTGTTTGCAACTGTTTACAATTGGGTAAATGAGTTTAAACGTGGCCGTACATCCACAAAAGATGAACGTCGTTCGAGACGTCCAGTGGAAATGACTACTTCCGAAATGATTGACATTTTCGATACGGTTTTGAGTGATAGACAAATCAAAATGAGCGAAATAGTTGAGGCCACTGGCATATCGTTAGGTACATTGTTTTCAATTTTGAAAAAAAAATTGGATGTGAAAAAAATCTCGGCAAGATGGATGCCACGTTTGCTTTCAGTGAAAATTAAACACAATCATGTGGTCAACTCTGAGGCTATTTTGGCGCTTTTCCGTTGCAATTCTGACGAGTTTCTGTGTCGATACATAACTGTGGACGAAACGTGGATATACTACTATATTCAAAAGGAACAAAGGAATAGTCAAAACAGTTGATTTTTAAAGGCGAACGACTCCGAAGAAAGCAAAGGCGGCGAAATTGGCTCGTGATGGCCACGTTTTTTTGGGGGATGAGATGCACGAAGAATCATCTACACCCATTACTTGGGAAAAGAAAAAAATAACTGGAGAGTATTATGCGTCGTTATACCATTGGTTGAGCGAAGAAATCATGAAAAAACTCTCCTCATTTGAAAGAGAAAAAGATCCACTTCCACCAAGACAATACAGTAGTGCACACCTGTGCAGTTTCGATAGCCAAAATCATAGAATTGAAGTTCGAATTATTACAACATCCATGTATTGACCATATTTGGCACCGAGTGATTTTTTTTTTTTTTTTTTTTTTTTTTTTTTTTAAATTTCAAACTTAAAAAAAAAAAGGGCTAGGTGGACAACGGTTCACTTTGAACCAAAAGGTCATCACACAAACAGATGTCTATTTTGAGGAACTTCCCAAATCTTACTTTTTAAATGACTTAAAAAGACGGAAAAAAGCTTGGAAAAGTGTATAGAGCTGAAGGGAGTTGATGTCGAATATTTTAAAAAAAAAAAAAAAAAAACTTGCTTAAAATAATTTGTTTTTTTCTAACCGGGAGAATTCTTGGTGCGTTTTGCTTTTTAAATATTACTTAGTATGCTTAGAGTACCTTTGTGGGAAAGAAGCTGTTATTGATTCAATGAAAGAGGGATTGTGGGTTCCATCCTCAGTATTTCTAACTTAAACTCTATATAAAATGTTATGCCGATGCTCATTTAAGTAATTGCATTCTCATCACCAAGTAAGCAGTTCTTTTACAAAAAAATGAAAAGTTCTCTTGAAAGGTGTTCTAGGAATCTGTTTTTCATAGTATTTATACATTTCTTTTTGGAATAATCGTTTCAAATAGGCCTAAAAGAGAAATAAGGCAGACAATAAGGGGAAACAGACAAAAAAATCAATTTTTAAAATTTTGGAATGGGAAAAACAAATTTTTATATTTATAAATGTGAAAAAGCATTCATTTTGTATAAATTTTTAGAATATTATTGAAAGGTTTTGCAATAAATTAATTAATTTGCTTTAAGCTGTGGTTTAATCCTGGACGAAATGCATTTACGTTTTATTTTATCAGCATTCAACGAACGTATATATAGAAAAAATTAAGAATATAAGCAAGACTACTGATAAAAACAATACCGCGTAATTCGACACACAAAATCATATTGGTTTATGATTATTTTAAATATAAATAATAAGGTTTTTTTTTTTTCTCATGATGTGATTTTTCAGGTATTGGTTATGCTCAACTTAATATCTAAATGATATGAAGTCTTAAAATTTAGTCGTTTTTTTATAAGTATATCAATTAATTTAAACACTAAGAAGTAGTTTATTTTCAAAAGTATAATATTCTAAACTTAGTAAAAAGGCTTTAAATTCTTGGAGTAAAAACATTTTGAGCAGAGCGCGTTTCACAAATTACATTAAAATATTAATTAACTTTGTTAATATTTGCTTATAGTTAAACGCAGCATTGCTTTCTTTGAAAAATATTTTTTTCAGTTATTCTGAATATATCTCGGTATAAAATTCTATATCTGATCTCAATATTTAATTTATATTACTCGTATATTAAAAAAACCCGATCTATAACCAATTGAATTAGGGCTAAAATATTTTATCGTCCTTTTCAGAATACGATTTTGAAAATAATGTGAATAGTGAATGAATTAGTCATAGTTATTCTTGATAATTTATTATCATGTTTTAGAAACCTTCAGAAGCTAACCTTCTTTAAGTAAGTACGGGGTTTTCAACCCAGGTGAGGCCATTGTGATTTTTCTCAATTTTCGACCTCCTCCTTGTCAACCAAAACTCGCTCTTCTCTTCCTTCTTTCAACTTACATAGCGCTTGGCTCAAAAAGCATCTGTTTTAGACGACAGATAGCATCCCTAAGGCAAGTTGATGTAACCAAATCAAAATTTGATTACTATCGTATCGAATTGTCGTCGTCGGTGAGACCAGGATTCATCCTCATATACACCGAAATCAAGCAAAAATCAAAACTTAGGGTTGCTTCCTCTGAATCTGTTATAAAGAAAACGAAGATGGTCCCATCGACAGGAAAAGTTATGGCTACAATTGGGAATGGGATACAGAGGGCGTCGTACGTACGGAATTCTTGGAAAAAGGGAAAATAATGGATGAAAAATACTACAGTGAGTTACTCCATTCCCATTCGTAATACCTAATTTATCATTCCTAATACGGGTATTTTTTGAACCTCTTTCTTAGACCTCAGATATGTATTTATAACAATATTTACATAAAACACTTGGACCAACCGTGCCAAGAACTTTTTAATAACCATTATAGCCCTCGCAAAAATAAAAGTAACCATCCGAACAATGATGCTAGAAGTAAAAACTGTAATTTTGGGGATAATTAGCAAACAGTAAAAAAGAATTAGATAAAAATAAACACATAATATACATTTTGAAACATATAAAAATTTCTTAAGAAATAAATCTTTTAGAGCGTGTAATCAGCAAAAAGCATTTACAAAATATGTAATAATCTACAAAAAATATTAAGTTATTTTTAAAATAGGATTGATACAATTAAATGAGAACATGGTAATGAAGGCTAAATTCAAATACTATGAATAAATATTTAATAACGCATCTGCAGATTGATAACAATGCGATTTTATTTTTCAAATCGTAAATATATTTAAAATTAATGTTTAAAAGATAATTGTTAATTCAATTATTTTAAGATACGATCAAAACCAGCTCAACGTTTCACTTAGTGCCATAATTAATTTGCCTTCTTTTGATAAGATATTTTTTAAAGGATGAAATAAACTAGGGCTCTGTGTGGGTGCAAATTTAACCGAGCAATTTCCGCGTAGTTTTCTTTATGCTGTCTTAAACACGATTGTAGATTAAATCAAGAAGATAAATAAATTAAGTAAAGACAAGGAAATAGCAATTTATTATTGTACGTTAAGAATTTTTGCTTTTTAAGTTTTAGACTTGCATTACGGATCCTGCGTTTGAACACATAATGCATTTGTAAAAGTAATGGCATATTTGGTACGTTAATTAATTTACTTTCTGATTTTCATAACTTTTTATTCGTCACTCCGTTTTCATCAATGAAAAGGAGACATTTGTATGAAATGTTGTACCGATACACTATGTTATACTGTATCAATAAAATGAAATATCAGTGAAATAAAATAAACGTGAAATTAACTTAAATAGCAAATTATAAATTTTGAAACTCTAGATCTTGTTTAAGTATTTCCGTAAACTATACAGTACATAAGAAAATTCGTTGTTGAAAAAAAGCCTTGAAATTCAATCAATTCGTTTTACTTTTAAATTCTATTTTTACTGTATATATAAGAACAAACAACGCAGAGAATAATTCTTCATTTCACGAGTGTTCAATTTTTGGAAAGTAATCCTAAATGGTGCCTTGAATATAATAAACTATACAGATCTATGCACATTATTAAATAATTTTAACTAAAAAAAAGGTAAAAACTTTTACCTCATGAGCAAACACAAATGAAGTACTGATGTCATTCTTCCAGTCATAGTTTTGGATTCAAAACTTGTAAAATGTTCAGTAAAAATCGCTTTAATAAGAATTCTAAATTCATTTTTTGTAAAACTTTTAATTTTTCATACTCTCTAAATTTCAAGATTTGCAATAATAAATACATTAATCAAACTTTGAATTATGTTAATAGTAAAATTAATCAGCACAGGTTCGACTCAAATTTTTTTAAATAAGTTGTAAGATAATAATAAAATTGAAATCGGACATTTTTATTTATAAGATTTTAATAGTGTTGAGGTGAGTATAATCAGAATCGTTCCTTATACATTATAAAAATAAATTACTATTTAAACTTTTTGGGAAAACTACTTTACTGAATATTATCAGACATTATACCGGCATGATAAAGAAAAC